>PVJH01030664.1:0-24573 GCA_004026705.1 Nesogale talazaci
CACCCTGTGATAGGTAAGCTTGTTGTGCCAACCTGACCAAAGAAGATAGGTAGGTCTGTTGTGACAACATGGCCAATGAGCACACATAAGATCAATTGAAGGACAGAGATAGAAATGGCTTGGCAAGTTCTACCCTTGTTCTCGGACCAGCCGGATGCCTTGTTCATCCTGTGCCTCAACCTCCAAGCAACACTACCAGTGGGACATCTAATCATGGACTGTGTAGCTGTGAGTTGAGATTTCTTCAAGCCCTGCTTCGCCACGCTCCTGGAACATACATCTCTTGAACTGGGACTGTCGGACTCTGTCATCTGCCTGACTGTTGGTGACCGGCTTTGCTGTTTGCTGCTTGTAGCCGGATAGCCTGAATTGCTTTACAGAGGATTACTCGGCGGCCCTCAAGACTCCAAGGACTGCCAGTCTGCGAGCTGTCTCACGCAAGTGAGTTGCACTGAGCAATTTGTACTGTTTTATAGATTAGTTCCCTGTTTATTTCTTATCTTATATATCCTTCTATCTATATAAATATATAAAGAGAATGACTAGTGTCCTGGTTTTGTTTCTCTAGAGAACCCTAACACCCCCCCCCCCCCATACTGTTTGCTGGGCTGTGATCTTTATGACTGTAGAGGAAAGCCTAGCTAGTAGCTTCCAACTAATGACTTTGGACGAGTTGTTGAGTGCTTAGCATAGGCCTGCCCGTGCTCCTTGGGGGTCAAGTCTCTTGGCTTCATGCCCAAGCTCTATCACTTCCTGACTGGGTGACCTTAGAGAGATTACTGAACTTAATTTCTTCATCTTTACTATATGTACTGCTGAAGCGAGCCCAATTTCTTCATCTTTAACATGTGATAATCCCAGTGAAACCAGTTGCCCCTGAACTGACCCCGACTCACGGTGACCCCATGGGCGTCAGAGTAAAACCCTCCCACCGAGCGTGCAATGCAGGCTGTCTTCACTAGTCGGTCACTAGGTCTGTCTTTCAAGGTGGACTCGAACCTCCCACCTTCCTGTTAATAGCCTAGTGTGTTCACTCTTAGCATCACTCAGGACTTAAAAAAAAAAAACACCACTTGTGATCTATCAGCAACCCTAGTGTGTGGCAGAGCAGTATCGAGTACCACAGGACTTCCGGGAGCTGATTTTTCTATCTAGTGTACCAGAGCTGTTGTGAGGATTAATGAGATAATGCATTGTAAAGCCATTTAGCACAGTGCTGGGTGTTCAGTACACGCCAGCTCTCCTGTTCGACATGACTGTACGCTGAGATAGCCCGGTGACTACATCAGTAAGCGGGAGAGGGAGGGCAGGACAAGCTGGGGGAGCGAATCTCTGTTCTTTCCTGTGACCTTGGCTAATTTGCTAAGTCAAAACAACTCAGGTTTTCCCTTTTGAAATGCTGACTCCGTGCTTTCTCTTACAAAGGAGCTTAAAAATGCAGTGGAGATGCCACTTTATAATATAAAGTGTTTTAACCATAAATAATAAAGCTAAGTCCTCCTCTACCAGATGTCAAGATGTCTCCCTGGAGATGGAGAGGCCTCCCCTGACTTAATAGCACGCCTCCCCTGAGCGAACAGAGAGAAAGACAAGTTGCAAGAAGCATCGTGGGAAAAACAAATGGATAAATATTGTTAGTGCCAGTGAGAGCCCATGAACTATGAATTCCTGACTAGACTTCTCAAACAAATTAGGAATGATGCTGTTCGTTGATACATGAAGCACTCCCTTAATAACTTAAGCAATAAATTTGGAGTTTGAAATCTTGGCTGTTCCTCCTTCTGAGTCCAAGCTGCTGAGGGCTCAAGCTAGGTGTTTGCAGTTTAGCTGTAAAATAGCTGCGTGAACATAAAAGTAAGCAATGATGCTTTGGGAATTGTTCAAGAAAACAGTGTTTGCTCTGGTTTGGAAGCTTAGGAAGGTGGCTCCATGTCTGTGCACCGAGGCCTTAGGTTGGCGTCTAACTTAGCAACACCTGAAAGCTCTCTAATGAATCGAAGGGAGGTGCCTTGTAATGGTTCAATTTAGAAGCCTTTGAATGCTTAGCTCTTGTCATACTTTTTTCAGCTGTTGCGTTTTTCCTGTCCCCCAATCTAATGTAGAAGCCTTAGTCCATCTAAGATGAAGTGATCAGATGTCCCGCTTTTTAATAACTTAACAATGTCCCGTGGCATTTTAAAATTAAAATATATTACAATACTATTTTTGCATTCTATGAAAATTTCTGTTGCTCCATATAGACAGAATTTTTAATCAAGAACTCCCCTCCCCACCCTGGTCAATGGTGTCCTGCTTAAAATCTGGTCACTTTAAACTAAGATTAAAAAAGAAAATCAAGGGGCTGAGCCCCGGTGGCATAGTGGTTGTGCGCGGGACTGTGGCCCACTGGGTTGGAGGTTCAAATCCAGCAGCAAGGCTGGGCCTCCTACTCCTACCACCAGAGGGCAGTGATGCCCCCAAAACAAAAAGAAAATCAAGCTGTAAGGGGAGAGAAAACGGGCAGTGTATCCTGTGTCTTTACAGAGGTGTCCTAGCAAAGGCAGGACCTGGCTGGGTTCCTACTTTTCCACAGCTCTGATTGAATCAATTATGACCCATGTAAGGCACGGGGTCAGCTGTGAAGCCCATAGCCATGATTCAGCTTTGGGGCAGGGGGTTGGGGGTGGGAAGGGGTACAGGGTGTGGGTGTGTATCCGGTGGGGGCACAGGCAAGGCCACGTTATGGTATCAGTGAAGAATATTGGCTTCATCTCGGACTGCTAGAAGAATGAACACATTTGTCTTTGAGGAAGTACAGCTGTAGAAGTGAGGGTGGCAAGACTTGGACTTGCTTACTTCCTTACCCCTGGTAAAGAGATTACAAATAAGTGTTTTTTTGGAGTTTCTGAAGTCTTTGGTTATCTATCTATCTATCTATCTATCTATCATCTATCCATCTTTGTTTACCTCTTATCTTATCATTGTCTCCTGAGGTGGTTTGAACGATCAATCTCCAACCCCTCACAATAGAGAGATCCAAGTCCAAATGCTTGGTACCTGCGATTGTGTCCTCACTTGAAAATTGCATCACTGCAGATGTACAGAGTTCAGATGGGGTCATAGTGGATGAAAGGGGTCCAGTGATTGGTGTCTTTGTAAGAGAAAGGAGAGGGAGACTTGGACCCAGAGTCACCAAGGGAAGAAGACCTTATGCAGATAAGGGGGAGATGGGAGGGATGCAGCCATCAAGGCAGTGAGAGTCAAGAAAGGATTATTCCCTGAAGCTTTCAGTGAGACAGTGGTCCTGCTGATCTTGATTTCAGGCTTCTAGTCCCCCCAGTTGTGAAGGAACAGATTCCTGTTGTTTTAAGCCATTTAGAGTGTACTTTTAAAAATAAATCATTTTCTTAGGGGCTCTAATAACAACGCACACACCAATTGTATCAAGCAAATTTGTACATATGTTGCCATCATCATTTCCAAAACATTTTCATTCTACTTGAGCTCTTGGTATCAGCTCCTCTTTTATCCCTCCCTCCCTTGTGAATCCTTGATAAATTATGATTATTATTGTCATATCTTACACCATCCGCCTTCTCCTTTCACCCATGATTCTGTTGTTCATCCGCCCTGGGTGGGTGGGTGAGGAGTGTGGCTATATGTTGATCATTGTGATCCCTGTTTCTTCTTCTTCCCCCACCTTTCTCTGTAGGGTGTGCTTTCTGTGGCAGTCCTGGAAAACAAATTCTCCTGCACTGATATTTTTGAATTTATTAGGGGAACTTCCATATTCCTGTTGTTGTTCCTACTGGTCTTTCTAAGACCAGCCTCCCTAGCAGCCAGCACAAGGTGAAAATTGGCTGGAACTGAGTGTCCATTGTCCCTATTAGATGGAGTATGTGACTCTCCACAGGCGGTGAAATCTCACCACCTGTCCCCTGCTTGTTCTCTCCTGAAATTAGGCTGGGGGAGAGGGAGAGAGCAGCACGACTGGCAGTGCTGACAATCCCAAACATGCCAGCTCCCTCGGTGACCAAAGAGTAAGCTAGATGAAATAGCTTGCCCTGGGACACCCCAAATTATTTCAAGTCATAGCCTTTTATCCCCCCAGTTTCATGAGTCCTCAGTACCTCACAGTAAATTTATTATGCGCCCATCAAATAATGCATCTAAATAAAATGCAAGTCGATTGTTGTAGCTTAAAGCTATAAATGTATAAACCAAAACCCCAGCTCACAGCCTTCAAGTCAATTTTGATTCATGGAGACTCCACAGGACAGATTAAAATTGGCCTTGTGGGTTTTTGAGAATGTAACTCTTTTTGGGAGCAGAAAGCCTGTTAGTTTTATGCTTTGTAATATGACTTTTAATGTAAACACAGTGTCTTGTACTTGCAAACTAGCCTCAGCTATTGTAGTCTCCGCTCTCCTGAGCTGTGCTAATTGCAGTTATATTTCCAACTGCTATGACTCAGAGGACTCTCCTTCCTTTTATGAATGGTTTATAGTGTGTCCTCTTGACAAACCTGTGCTACGTTACCTGGTTGATGTGAGGGCCACAACAGAACTGAAGGGAACCTGCTTCAGTGTAAGCCTTGGCTGTCGCAAGCTAGACAATCACACTCCTCCCGGCCCCCACCCCCGCCCACCACATTGCTGACACCAGACCAACTCAGCTGTCAAGGACAAGGCACAAATATTGAGTCTAGGGTCTTGCTGTGCTCAGTCCCTTTGTGAACCAAGCGAAGACTGTGTGGTATAAGGCAATGAACGTGGACATTGGGGTCAGACAACCTTGATTCCCACCTTGTTCTATCGCCCTTAATGTTGCACAGACTAATCCCTCTAAGTCTCAGTTTCCTCATCTGTAAAACATGGGATTTAGCTCTTGTCTCCACCCCTTCCTTAGCTGTAAGTTTGTTGTAGGGGGGTAGCTTAAGTGATGCTGGAAGCTATGCCCCTATTTCCTACATTAGTGGGATCACCCCTGAGGTCTGTGTACAACTGCTATACTAAGACAAGGCAGTAAGGCCTGGTGTTCTAATTTCAAAATAGCCTATGAAAACGATATGGTTCTCAGTAGGACATTGTCTAATGAGAGGCTGCAAGATGAATCCTCTCTATTGGAAGGCACCTGACCTTCACAGCGACCACTAGTGAACTCAAGCATACCAGCCACGGTGAGGACACTGCAGGACTGAACAGACAGCATGTTGTTTTGTTGTATGTGAGCTTCCACACATCAGAACTGCGGCGGCACCCCCAACCCCCATAATAAAGCCCTAGTAAGAATTCAATAAGTGGTAGTTATTAGTTTCTCCATTTATCAGAGAACCTAAAATGGTGAAAGGGTAAATCACCTTCTAAAGGTCAAGTCAACAGCAGAACACGCACTTGAACCCTGACCTCACTCTATGCTGCTCTTGCCCTCAAATTGCCATGTTGAATTACCTTCAGGGTGCCTGCCCCTCGGGGTGGCTGCCAGGGTGATGAAAAGGACTTAGCACTGTGCCTGTAGCGTGTAGGCTTCAATAGCTGGCAGTGATTATTTGCAGAGCTACAGGAGTGCAACTGAGCTGAAATGCCTACTAGAGATTCAATTAGCTGTAGGCTGTCATCATGGGCGGAACCCCCAAACACAGGCAGATCTTTTCAGCCTCTTTTACACAATTAGATGGTTCGTGTCGATTCTGAGTGTGAGAGATGCTGCTGGTGGTGGTGAAGGTTGGTGACTAGAAAAGAAACATGACGTCATTCATTTAGGACTTAAAATAGAACCTGACGGTGCAACAAAGTCAGTGAGAACGCCTTTCCTGTGAAACATACCTTTCTCATCCATTTCCGACATAGAGTCTTCTTCCTGGACTCCTGGCTCTTGCCTGGAAAGAAATAGGTGAGAAAGTGCAAGCTTTTTAGCCCTAAAGTCTGGGAGGGTGTTGCTTTCTGTAATTCAGGGATAAAAATAAAATGACCCTCTCAAGTCAGTGGCGACTCTCCACGGCTCACTTGGGAGTCAGTAAAAACCTCATTTTTCATACTAGCTTTTGAGAGCTGACCTTTAAAATCACCACATCTGGGGAGAATGTGTGATTTGGTGCAGAACGTTTTAGTGCACGCCAAAGGATGAATGGCTGAGAGTGTGCTCATCAGTTTCCTTCTCCTTCAAGGGGCTCAGAATTGCTTAGGTTATAAAAGTCACTTCTTGAGCACTTCCAAACCAATAGCATTTGCTTAAGTAGGCTTCTGTGCAAAGTAGATTAAGCACCTAGGCGATTAAGCACATATCGTATAAATGGGATGCTGGACCCGGCACCTGGTAGGAGGATGATGGGGGCGGGGGTGTGGGTTGTCCCTCCAGTGGGCAGCATGGCCATTTTAGGATGGCTAGTGAAGTCACCGTGGAAGAAAGATGAGGCTTTCTACTCCTGTAAAGATTGAGCCTCGCAAACCCACAGAGGCACTTCTCCTCTGTCTTCTGGGGTTGCTGTGAGGCGAGCTGCTGGAAGTGAGTGGGTGATGGAATGAGTTCAGCTCCAGGTCATTAGCAAGGAGATGGAATGCATTGACAAGGAGAGCCCATGCCCGTGAGCCACCTGCTCACTTGGCTATGGCAATTTGCATCGCAGCTCATGCACTACATCGAAGGTCCAAGGAAGGAAAATGGCTGCATGTAAAAACCAACTTTTGATCTGTGAAATGTAAAATACCAGCAGGTCCATGAGGCACAAAAGAAGCCCATTTATATTCATAACACACACTTTTAAGAGCCACAGGATCTTGTGGAAACCAGAGTTGGGTGGGTGGTCATCCCACAGAATTTGTCTGCTGAAGGAGAGCGCATCTGTCTGATCTTCGACATTGCTATCTGCTCAGTGAAAGTTGGGACGGTAAGGCTGGTATCAAGGAGATGCCTCCTCCTTGCTAATTCTCAGAAGTCTGCGACAGGGAAGCAGACTTTTGGAGGTTGGACCGGTATTGTAGACAGTCTCCCACATAAGTTAGCATTTCTCTGGCTAGTCTCCAGTTGGCTTCCAGCTTCAGAAATGGCAAGATGAATGAGTTCTCCCACTGACATTTGTGGATGAAGATCCAGGTGTCAGAATCAATGGGCTTTCAGAGTTGCTACTTGTAATGAAGGAGGCCTGAAACCACTTAACCTCAAGACTGCTGAGCTTCTGTGGGAGAGAGCTGTCAATCAACCTGCATCTCACTCCTGAAGGCCTGCCGTGTTCCCGGTCTCCGCTGTGCAAGGAGACACACTCCTCCCGCCCTTGCCGGCTTCAGGGGCAGTGGCTGCTGTTGAAGAGGGCACACAGAGAGGTGAAGAAGCAGATCTGTTCCTGAACCTATAAGGTAACACGGATTTGGTGGCTATTATAGATGGGGTTTCATCTCTTTGATGTCTCTAATCTTTGAAAGCTTTCTGAGAGGAGTAGCTACTGACAAGAAGGCTGGCAGTCACAGTGATGGGGTAGCCCCCTGGGGAAACTCTTCTTTCTGAACCCTTGCCTTCCTTTGCCCCTTGCTTCCTCATCTTCAACATTTACTCCAGGTGAGACATCAACACAGGCAAATTGGAGCATCCCTGACCCGACCTCTGGACCCGCAGAGCCCAGTGGAGGGAACAAGCAAGAGAATGACTCTCAAAATTCAAATTCACAGCCATCGAGTCAATTCTGGCTGATGGTGACCCAAGAGGACAGAATTGAAGTGCTCATGTAGGGTCCTGAGATGACAGATCTTTATGGGAGTAGAAAGCCTTGTTTGTCTCCCATGGACTCACTGGGGGTTGTGAATTGCTAACCTTGATGTTAGCCTCCCAACTCACAATGCATCACATCACCAGGGCCCCTCAACAAGAGGACAGACTGGCAATAATTATGTGAAGGGGCTGGCTAAAGACGAGCACCTAGGTCGAAGGGACACTCTATGCATAAGTCCAGACACGAGGCTGGAAGGCTTACGTCAATCTTCCCAGGTGCACATAGGTCCCTCTGGGGTGGTAAATGGGGAGGAAGAGGGTTGAGAGATGGTGTTGGAGAAGGCAGGATCATGGGT
This sequence comes from Nesogale talazaci, assembly GCA_004026705.1. Taxonomy (NCBI): domain Eukaryota; kingdom Metazoa; phylum Chordata; class Mammalia; order Afrosoricida; family Tenrecidae; genus Nesogale; species Nesogale talazaci. The sequence continues at coordinate 8,037 of PVJH01030664.1, forward strand.
GGAGGGTCTTTTTTCCCCTCAATGTACACACAAACATACATATTCATTTGTCATATATAGATGTACACAAAAAAGGGATGTACACACATATATGCATGCACACTTATATTAACACATATGTATTTATGTATACACACACATATAAGGCTTTCAGTAACTCCACCTAAGTGGGGAGCTCCTTCATTGTCTGTTCTTCTCCTGGAAGCTCCGTTGAAACCTGTTTGCTGCGGTGGCATTTGGAAGACCAGTGACATAGCTTCAGCAGCATCACAGTAACACACAAGCCACCACAGTACAACAAACTGACCGCTACGTGGTGGTGTACACAGGGTCAGGGTGGGTCAAAACCCACTTGTTGTTGTTCAGTGCCATTGAGTTGCCTTCAGCTCCCAGTGACCCTCAGCACGACCGAACAAAACTCGGCACGGTCCTGTGCCATCCTGTGCAGAAGCCCATGGACACAGCAGCCACCGTGTCACTCCACCTCACTGAGGGTCTCCCTCTTTTTCACTGCCCTTCCACTGAACCACACATGGCCTTCTCTAGGAACCGGTCTCTCCTGACAATATGTCCAAGGCATGTAAAACTAAGTCTGGCCACCCTTGCCTCTAAGGGGCACTCTCACTGTGCTTCTCCCAATCTGCAGGCCTTTTGAGCAGTCCAGGGTGTTTTCAGTATTCCTCTCCACCACCCCAATTCAAATGCAACGACTCTCCTTAGGTCTCCCTTATCCAGTGTCCAACTTTCACATGCAGACCCTACCACGGAGAAGACCATGGCGTCGGCCAGGTGCGTCTTGGTACTCCAAGTCACAGCCTTGCTCTTCAGTCTTCTAAAGCGGTCTGTGCAGCAGATTGACCTCATGCCACCCGTCTTTTGATTTCTTGACTGCTGCTTCCATGATCCTTGATGGTGGGTCTAAGTAACACAAAAATCCTTGACAACGTCAGCCTTTTCTCCATTTATCAGGGTGTCACCTCGGGGTCCAGTGGAGGACTTTGCTCTTCCTCTTACTGAGTTGCAACGCGCACGGAAGGCTGCGCTCCTGGATCTTCATCAGCAAGGGCTTCGGTTCTGGCTTGCTCTCAGCAGCTTCGTGGCACCTAACCAAACAACAACAAAGTCAACTCTACCTTGACACACATATCTCTTTATATGACAGCATGTTGGCTCTGTCAACATTTTTTTTTTCACTTGTAAAATCCAGTGATTGACTTCAGTATGCTGTGCTCACCCCACCACGACTCATTTGCAAATGCTGCCGTCTTGTGGAGGGTCTTTGCTGCTATAGCATAAAGTTCAGACCTTTCTCCAGAGTAGTGGGGACAGTGAAAGGGTTTCAATGGGGCCACCCCATGTTCCCTGTGACTTGACATCAGGCCCTGGTGCTGGAGCATCAGAGTGGAGCTGGTCAGTGTTCCCGTGGTACAGCAGCATGTGTGAAATGGTCTCTCCTTCTGTGTGGCTGAAGACCTGGCTTTGATTCCTGGCCAGACATCGCCCATCATGTGCAGACCTCGCCCATCTGCATAGTGCTGTGATGCTGCACAGGTGTCATCCAAGCTTCCAGACTAAGATGCACTAGGAAGAAAGGGGTGGCAATCTACTTCTCCATAGACAGTGGTGTCTGGATCACAGTGGTCTTATTGGCACAAGGTCATAGCGGTGGTTCAGGGGCTGGTAGCATTTCATTCCATTGTGGATGAGGCAGCCATCAGATGGGAGGCAGTGTCAGAGCAGCCAACAACTGTGACCTCCAGAGAGTGCTTGGCTCGCCCGCTGCTCCCCGAGTCAGAGGAAGAGGCGGGGACACTTCTTTCCCCATTTTTAATGCCACTGTAGCCTTTTGTAGGAACCAGTAAATGTTAAGTGATAGTAAGTCGGGTGGCCTCTCTGAAGTTGAAAATGATCCCAGATAAGCTGAGGCAGGGACAATAAAATCGAAATAGCCAGAGGGCAGTTAAACCAAATCACCCATCTATTCCCGAGAGCAACCCCAAAGATACAGGCACAGTAGTTAAGGAACACACAGAGAAATTCCAACTAAAACGGTGCTGCTGAAAATCGCCTATGTCGATGGATTCTTCAATAAAAGAGGTTTTTCTGCTGATGCCTCCCCCCCCCCCAGATGCTCCTCTTATATTTGATGATCAATTTTCCACAAGGTTTGCCATAATGTTTCCGAAGAGCTTAGGTTTTTACATTTTAATTTGATCGAGGGCTGTTCCTAAACTAAGACAGTACATGCTGTTTTAACCATTCAGGGACATTGTTTTCTAGCTGACACAAGGCGGGACTCAGATTCCAGCGCATCTCCTTTTCGCCATGTGTTTCTGTCCATCTTGTTTTGATGGCAGTGAGTCGTTCTGTTTTTTTGGTTTTAGATTTGGCCATTCGGCTCCTTCTGTTATTTGACAGGCTCTGCCTCCTGACGACACGTCACTTGGAACACCCAGCCTGCGATCCTCGACAGTCTCCCTGAGACTGTGAACTATGTCCCTCTCCTAGGGGTGCAGACAAGGTCTTCTTTCTCCTCCAGATTCCCATGCAAGTCTCACATTGCTCTCTGTTTCAGAAAAGCACATTCCAATTTCCAGAGAGTGATAAACTGTGTGGTAAGGTATGTCTTCTAAAATCAAATCAAATCAAAGCATAGCAAAAGAACCGCATGCCAACCAGGCACTTGTTGGTGGTACTCCATATGCACCAAGGTTGAAACATGCTGCTGTAGATGGCTTTTGATGGCTGATTGTTCAGAAGCAGTCACTGGACCTTTCTTTGGAGGCAATTGTGCATCGCTTCAATCATGGACCCCAGGCTCAGCCAGTAGCGGAGTGCGCTCATAATCCTGGGTCTTCCTCAGGGGCCCTAAGATCAAAGCAGGAGAGCTCAGGGCTTACTGTTTTTGCATGACTCTTGTCTTTTATGGCAGTGTGTACTGGGTTCATGTTGGGTTGCTATCCACATGGCCAGGGGTTCATGTTACCCATGGGAGAAAGACCAGACTGTCTGGGCTGGGGGATATTGATAGCTTGGGAACTCTGGAGAGCAGTTTTACTCTGTCCTTAGGAATTTCCTATGTACTTGTTTCTTTGTTTGGTGGTTTGACATAGCAAAACTGAGTATAAAAACCTAGGGGTGAATACAAAGCCCCCTATAGTCTCACAAGGGATTTGACCAGTGGTGTTTGGGTTTATATTTATGGCACTAATGCCATGAATGGACTAAGGTGACCTCTGAACTATAGAGAACACTCAGTGTTGGGAATGACTGGAAGAGTGGACCCGCCTTAGTGATTTTCAAGTGCTTTAGAGGCATGTGACTATTAGACAACAAATAAGGAAGACTGGTGAAGAATTGAAGCATTTGAATCAGGGGGCCTCAAACTTTTTAAACAGGGGACCAGTTCACCATCCCTCAAATTCACTGTGGGCCTAGGATGAGTCCACTGCTAAGCAGGAAGGGAGCGGTGGCAAAAACACCCAGCAGGCTGGATAAATGTCCTTGGAGGGCTGCATGTGGCCCATGGGGCTGCAGTTTGCAGATGCCTGAAATTATGGTACTGGTAAAGATTATTGAAGTACTATTGACCGCCAGAAGAATAAATAATCTGTCTTGGGAGAAGTAAAGTCAGCGTACTCCTTAGAAGAAAAGATGGCAAGCCTTGGTCTCAGGTATTTTGGACAGGTTATCAGGAGAGATCCATCCTGGGAGGACTCCATGCTTAGGAAAGCAGAGACTCAGTAAGAGGAGGGTGACCCTGAGTGAGCTGGTGCCACAGTGACTGTGTGACAAAGGCTTCAATACAACATTTTGTGGGAGCGTGGCCCTAGTCTGGCAGTTGTATTCTGTTATGTGTCATCAGTCCGTCCTGATTTGATGGGGAGTAGAGGAACAGATGGGAGGGGGGAGAGGGAGGGGTTTTTGTTTCCATGGACAATAGATAGCCTGCACTTCTCTGACAGTGTTTCCATGTACATCCCTGGGCCTGCAGAGATGTGATGGGAAAGCTCTGTGGAGGACAGACAGAGAGACTTGGAGAACACTTGGTTTGTTTGGGCCGATGCTCAAACAACTTGGAGTGGCATTTCTCCTTCATGAGATTTATCCTTTTGTTAGGACAGAGACACCAACTCGAAGGGAGTCAGCTAGGAGGGGGCTCCTGGGGCCCGAGCCCCACGGGCACTGTATTTGCCACGTCATGAAGAAGTGATGGCATTGGGGGGGGGGAGCGGAGCGTGCGGGGTACACATGTCTGAAGGGAGCTGGAGCAGGCTGAGCGGCAGGAGGACCTGGGGAGAGCAGGGTAAGGGGTATGTGTTCCCATTCTGGAAGCGTTTCAGTCTTTCAATGGCAGTCACAGCCAGTGTGATTGACAGTGCCACTTATGGAACCTGGGTAAATCATTTGAACTTTGAGTCTGAGTTTTCTCACCTGTGAAATGGAGATAATAATTTCCGTGTTTTAGGGTCGTTGTTAGAGTCTGTTGTTTGGTGATATTGCCTTTTGAACTTTTCATTTGCTGGCTTTAGCAGCTTCTTTCGGACCACTTATCTCAGTGGTCTGAACGTGTTAAAAGAGCCCTGCACTCATCACCACCACCAACTTTTGAACCTCTTCATTTCTGAACCTCATGATTAGAGTGAAAGGAATATGGATGCATTACTCGACGGTCCCCATGTGTCCCCTACCCCCAACTGCTCCCGCTCCTTAGACTCTCCCCATTTGCCTAGTGTTGTGTCCAAGTGTGGAAGTGTTTATGGCCCTTTCCCCAAATAACACATACTACGTTACTGTGCTTCTGAGTCATTGGGCCAGCGGGTGGGATGGTTTTTTCCCTTCCGCCTCGCCTCCTCCAGCTTTTTGTATGTTTTCTGCTTCTCTTTTTTTTGTGGGGGTGTGGGTCTGGAGATGGTCTTACTGAACTTCATCAGAATTGCGCTCAAGCTAAGCAGGAATCATAGCTGAGCGAGAGCCTGCGGGAGTCTTGGAGAGCATCAAAGTTAGCAGGCCTCTTCTTGGTTTTTTCCAAGTTCTTTGCTAATGTGTTGCCTCTTCTTGTCTATGTTCGTGGTTATGTGGATCACGGAATTTGCAAGGGGAATGGAGTACGTGATTATTCAAGAATACCTGCTACCAAATAGGTGAAGATAAGAGTTTTTAGTGGAGGTGATAGAAGAAATATATCACTTGTGTTAGGCTGGGTTCACTAGAGAAACAAATCCATGACACATATATATGTACATGAGAGAGCTTAGTATATCAAGTAGCTTTATATCCTAAAGCTTTTTAAAAAAAATAAGGATGCTTTTATAAGGAAAACATGCCAGCCTAGTACTACTCAAGTCCCTAAGTCCAATACTAGAGCATAAGGCCTTCTTCAGACTCCTGCAGCCACGTGCAATGATGCAGAATTGGCTGGGGGTGGGACAAGGTCCCTTGGATCCAGCGGTGTGAAGGCAGAGAGGAGGGGGAGGTTCCCAGGACCCTCTTTGTGAGGAGGTCACGCCCACAAGGAGACACCATTGACTGTGTGCTGATTGACAGGCTTGACTCCACCCCCTATACTTCAAGTTGACTCTACATTATGTAACTACCACATCACTCAACAACACAGGCAAGCCACTTCCCTGGAGAGAAGGAAGGGAAGCAGAGTGTCAGGGCTGTTTTCTAGAAGCTTGTGTAAGCCATTTCAGCCCAGTTCTAAGATTACACAAAGACCCTCAGGGAGAATTTGCCGCCTTCTTTCAAGGGAGGCCATGGGTGAAGGCAATGTGAGCCCCGCCCTGCCCCGAGGAAACCCTGAACAGTCAGAGTTTCTCCAACATGAGCGCCTTCAAAAAGTGAAAACTGTGGAGTGCTAAACAGCTGCTCTGCAAACCTTTGCCTAATTCCCAGTAAGAAGTTTAAAAAGAAAGTACATTTCTTTCATTGCAAGAGCTCTTTCATTGCAATAGCAAGAGCACAGAGGTGTAATATGAAATGTTGGTTGGGGTTTTATTTTGTGAATCCACCTACAGAACCATTAGATCAATATTTTTGATCGGATTGAAGTCAGAGGTCTTGATTTCGTCAAACTTTTCCTACGACCCATTTGGCTCCGTCCAGATGGGTGCATCCATTGTGTAGTACCAGAATTTGCCTGAAGATGGCAGCATTGGGCGACCTATCTCATTTCTGTGCCCACTCCACAAAGCCGAGCCTCACAGAAAACGTTCCACGGCAGTGTTTGGATGTCTGATGTCACTCAGACTCTTCCTCCTAATGACTGTGTGTATGTAAATGACTCTGCTTTTATTCCAGGGAAGAGGTCCGATCTATCATTCCTGTTTTGGGTTTCAGTTAATGATTACATATAATTATATGCAAATAAAATATTTATAAATAATTATATGTAATTAGTAGTATGTAGAATTTGGAATTCACCAGTGCCAGCTTTGATGAAGGGTACCCTTCAATTTGGGAGGTGTTACCCTTAGCAATAGTATTTGTTTCTGTTTTCTCAGACATTAGGGGCGAAGAATCCGTCATCTTCTTTTGCAGTTGTTCTCACCAGGCTCAGGGGAATTTCATAGATTAATTAATTTTTGGTGAATAGGTAGACTATTCACTGGACATATCTTCGGGGAATATAGTATAATTCCACATCTGGAGAGTGCACTGAGGAAAACAAATGGTAGTTTATGAAATTTCCTCCAGAAGCAATTAGCTTTCCATGAATTCTAAAGGGTCTTCCAGGGTCAGCCGCCTTCGCGTTTACCCCCCAGTTGAACATGCGCAGCTCGCTGCTCCGCACTCCCTCGTAGTGCCAGTGCCCGGGCCACCCTGGGTCGGGGGGTCTGCAATGACACTGAAAAGAGAGAGGAAAGTTCCTTTGAGGGAATCTGCAGCTCAGAGGTTGTCCTTGTCTGAGGTTCAGGTGCAATTGGTCATTCCTTTTAATTTGTTACTCACTCACGGGGCTGCCAATGGGAAACCATCTTAAAGCAAAAGGGCTAGTTTTTGAGGCGTGTAGGATCCGGGGGGCAGCAGTGAGGAATCGTCTTTGGTCTAGGACAGGAGGACGCCAAGAGCAAGGCCACCGAGAAGGAGTGGACAGAGCTGGGTCTGGAGCGTTTCTGCCCTGTCCCGTGGGGTCTTTCTGTGCAGGCGCAGGCGGTGAGTTCGGGCCTCTAGAGGAGCTGGGGGCAGGGGACGTTGGAGCGGGGGAAAGGAAAACACACGGGCACTGATTCTGTGGCCTGAATGTGCACTCGCTGCGTGATAGATTTACCTTAGACTCACTAGTCAAATTGCTGCAGGCCTTTGTAGTCTTGCCTGAAACCGAGCCGAGACACCAGATCTCTGTACAGACCCCGAGTGTGGGCCCTTCTTACTTGTTCTGATTTGGATCATAACCATGGGCCATGCGTTCTGTATGCACTGATGTAGCATCAACAAAGTTAAACATGCCAGTGTAACAACGATGAAACATACAACTTTCCCCCAATTCTTTAATGCTTCCTCCCACTGCTATCATGATCCCAATTCTACCTTATAAATCAGGCTAGACCAGGGGATGTTCCCTAGTGCAGACTGGAAAGGGAAACATGGGGAATCCAAGACACATGATCCCTTTAGGATCAGTGGTGAGAGTGGTGATACCAGGAGGATGGAGGGAAGGTGAGAAAGAAAGGGGAAACTGATTATAAGGATCTACATGTAACCTCCTCCCTGGGGTTCGAACAGCAGGGATGTGGGTGAAGGTAGACATCAACAGTGTAAGATAAGACAAAAATTAATAATAATTACCAAGGGCTCATGAGGGCGGGGAGAGCCAGAGGGAAGGGAAAAATGAGGAGCTGATACCAAGGCCATAAGTAGAAAGCAAATGTTTTAAGAATGATGAGGGTAACCCGCATACATATGTGCTTGACATACAATGGGTCGATTGTGATAAGTGTTGTATGAGCCCCCAATAAAATGATTAAAAAAAAGAAAATTAAAAATTAATTTAGTAGGTGGATACAAAATGTGGCTGAAACTGGTTCATTCTCTGTGTGTATTTTGGGAGTTTTCTAGTATGACATATTTTTCCCTACGTAATTTTTTCCCTTCTGTAATCAATGTTATAAGACTCCAAGGATTTCATGTCATATCCTATAAATAAAGTATCTATTTGGGAAATCCGCCAAATGCACATTAAGAGATGTTATGAGATTATTATAGCTTTCCTCTATTTTAGACTTTGGTTCCTCCACTTTGGGTTGTACAGGAAAACCCACGCATAATTCTTGGAGTCCTGGTGATGGAATGGGTAACAGGTTGGGTGACTGCCTAAAGGTCCGCCCTTTGAATCTACCAGCCCCACCTTGGGAGATAGACCAGACTGTCTGTTCTCAGAGAGATTTACAGTTTCACAAAGCCAAACAGGTAGCTCTGAGTTCTGTTGGAACCAGTGTGGTGGCAGTGAGCTGGGTGCTTCGGTATGAATCTTCTGCCTAGGGACTTCCCTCTGTAACAGGCGGCGAGCTCTTTAAAATACTGAGCTCCAGATCACATAAATGCCACTAGCTAGCCTGGCCCTGGGCAAGTCACTTCATCTCTTCAGCTTCAGTTTTCCTTTTCTGAAAAGAAACCAGCAACACCCAGTTGTCATCAAGTCAATTTCAACCGAGTAGCCCTGTGACCCTCAGCGTTCTCAAGGGCTCTGACCTTTTGGGCCCTTCTGGCTATGTTTTTCTTCAAGATCCCTCTGCGTGCATTCAACCAACCCACCTTTTGGTTAGTAGCAGCAAACTTGACTTACTGTGCCATCCGGGGAATAAACTAAAAGAACTCGCGGCCACCGAGCTGATTCTGACTCATAAGAGCCCTCTAGGACAGAGCAGATCGGTCCCTGTGGGTGTACGAGACTGTAAATCTTTATGGGAACAGAAAGGCTCATCTTTTCCCTGAGGAGTGGTTGGGGGTCTTGAACTGTTGACTTTGTGGTTAGCAGCCCAGCTTCCAGTCAATGACTCCACCAGGGTTCTTTAACCCAGGGTTGAATGTCTAGACCACTTCCAGGCCTTTTGTGTTGTGACTATGATCACTTCTCTGCAGGAGTGGCCAAGAGTGTGTCTCCTTTCTGTAGGAGAAAGTTGGGGGTTTTGTTGTAACATTTCATCACCTGTTTATATGTCTTAGCTTGTTCTTCTCATGAGGCCTCTATGATAATGACTTGTTCTAGCTCTCTGCCACACCCTGGTGCAAGCCTTATTTCAAACTGTTCATCCTCCTGGTCTGTGGGCTTCCCACACTTTCTGACTGGTGCCTTTTCTGCTCTTGCTCCCCTAGCATCCATCTGTCCTTCCCATGGTATGAACTTAAAAAAATAGAACCATATTTCCTCCTGTCGAACGCCTTCCAGTGACTTCCCTTTGCCCTTGGAAAAACAAGCCCCACGCCTGCTTCCAGACCTTTGTATTTGCTCTTCCCTCTGTGCTGTGCACAATTTCCCTACGATCTTTGCACAACCGGCTTTTAATTTCTGAATGAAAAGCTGCTTTCAAAACAAGTTCCAGCTTAACTATTGTCTCTTCAGAGAGGCCTTCCCTGATCACATACCCAGCTCAGCTCGGTCCCGTGCTCCTACTTGGTGCATCCTCTCAGAAACCAAACTCGCCGTGTCCAGGCAGCATGGACTCCCAGCGACACCGTGCGTTTCCGAGGCAGCGTCTTTATGGGAGTACAAAGCCCATGTTTCTCACATGGAGCGGCTGGAGGCTTTGAACTGCAGACCTTTCGCTTCACACTAAGCCACCAGGTCCTTTACAGAGATTTATTATTATTATTATTTGTTGTTGTTGCCTTTGCCATCTGTGCTTCATCAGATAGACTTTGTTGTCTTGTTCACTGCATCTCCTCGACAGTGCGGGTGGAGTTTGGTGTATATGAAGTACTCGGAAATCTTGCTGAATGACTGTCACAGGCAGGAAACCTCAATTAGAAGCAGGATTAAGGCTAGAACTCAGGACTCCCTGAGCGTTTCTTTTCTCCACATCAGGCTGCCACATACAAAACCTAACTTTGAGATAATCAACCCGTACACTGGTTTATAAGCTAGTCAACACATACGAATCAAGGCTTCGCTTTTTCCTCGACATTGCCCTAGTTGAGTGGTCCTAAACCAGGAGGGATATGCCCCTCTCTCTGGAAATGTTTGGCCAGGTCTTAGAAATGTTAGGAGCCTTGGAAGTGGAGTGGCTATGTGTTGGGCTGCTGCTAACCTTGAGGCCGAAGGTTTGAAGCCATCAGTCAGCTTTGAGGGAGAAAGATAAAGCTTTTTACTTCTGTAAAGAATGACCATTTCAGAGACCCACAGGGGCTTTTCTACCCTCCCTTCTAGGGGCACTGTGAGTCAGAATTGATTCTATGGCAGCGAGTTATTTTCTTTAAAGGACTTTTCATGGTCACGCCAGGGGAGGGGGTTACTCCCAGCATCTATTGAGCCAAGGTCAGGGATGTGCTAAGGACCCTACCAGGCACAAGAAAGATTTATCCAGCCCTAAATTGTGAATGGTATTGACACTCAGAGACTGGGTTCCATTGAAGGAACACAGATGGCACCTCTCAGGGAGGTTACAGATAGGGGAGAGAGTGGATAATGGTCAGTACACATCAAACACGAAGCACCTGCAGATGGTGTCAAAACATGGTAAGGGGGGTGTGGAGAAACAAAAGGTATGGAGGAGGGGTGATAGGGGATAGGAGGGTTGTAAGTTCAACCTCTTTAGGAGGTGAATCAGAAAAGGAGTTCAAGGCTGAAGCTTAAGCTAGCCCAGGTGCTGCAGTCTAGTCAGTGTGGCAGGGCTACTGGTCTTCAGAGATCACCAGCATGTAAAAAAAGACCCTATAAAGCCCTCGCGCACCAAGAGACACCTTAACCTCCAAATAAAAATAGAGCCTACCGCCAAGGGCTAGAAATAATGAGTAGTTTCTGCCCCTTTTCAGGCATGTTTAAATTCTCCTCTTGCTCAACACCTTCCTCACTCCATCATCACTAATGCAGGGCAGTGTTAATGTGATACAATTTTTATTGCTCATTGTCAGTTTCTCACTTTCTCTCCGAGCAAGAATAGTGTGATTTCAACCCGTCTCAATGGCATCGTGAGCTTTTTGGTTATGCAGAGCTTGCTTTGTTTGTTTTAAGCTGCTTTCCTAAACACCGGCAGAACCGACGGGGGATTTTGAAGGTCCTTGGGAAGGTGTAGTAGTCGACACACGTTAAACTCAGACCACCAAAGGTGTTATTTAAAACAAGTACATACATGTATGCATAGGTAGATAGATACTTAGCATGTCACTGAAGAGTATGCTGGAATTATGACTTCAATGGATAGCAGGCAGAGGCTAAGTCTTTTGACCCCACTTTTGTCTGTCGGCACGACACACAAGCAGATTTTAACTCATGCCCACCTGCTAGACCAGAGTAAAACTGTTCCTTGGGATTCTTCATGGGACTATAACGTTTTTCAGAAGCAGAGAGCCTCATCGTTCTGTGGGGCAGTTTGTGGGTTTGAACTGTGGTCAACGGTCCAACTCCTTCCTCACCACACTAGCAGGGCTCCTCAGCACCCAGTAGGTATTAAACAAATGTACAAATGAATAAAGACCCGGCTGAGCCCCGGTGGCATAAGTGGTTGAGTGCGGGACTGCAGCCTGCTGGCTTGGCGGTTCAAATCCAGCGGCGGCTCTCAGGAATGGCACTGGGTAGCACCCCAAATCACCAGAGGCAGTGATGCCCCCCCAAACCACAAACAAAAATGAAGACCCCCAGCAAGTCATTAATTTAGACTTAATTAGTTGTAGCTTTTTGTTTTCCACACTGGTGTGTGCCTGACTCATACCACTAACACTCGACTCTGTCACTAGCGCAGCATAGCCTCATGGCGTTGTCCTTGTGACACACTCATGTGTAAATGCGTGGCCTCTTATTTTTGAAAGTGTTACAGTGATGTGACCTGGAGACTTCGGAGTCCAGAAATCATATGAGACTTAGTGGCTAAAATCTTTTCCTTCATACAGAAAAAGCAAACTCAATTCTTGCTCCGAGTGACCCAGCAGGACAGAATAGAACTGTCCCTGGAGGTTTCCGAGACAGCAATTTTTCAGAGGAACTGTAACCCTTATCTTTTTCCTGCTGTGAGCTTGGCAGCTTCAAACGACTGACCTTGAAGTTAGCAGCCCCGTACCTCACCCTCGATGCCACCAGACTTCTGTGAGGCCGTGCAGACACACAGCAACCTTACAGGACAGGGCAGAACTGCCCTGGTGGTCTCTAAGACTGTAACTCTTTCCTGGAGTGGAAAGCCAAGTCTGTCTCCCAGGGAGTGGTTGTTGGTTTCGAACTGCAGACATTCCGATTAGCTGCCCCACTTGTAACTACTACTTTGCCCCCAGAGTGCCTGTCCATTGAACCTAGGGAGGGATTAATAAACAAGCGCATATATTCCAATAACTCTTCTCAATGCAGATGTATTTAAATTAGCAGACAGTGTTGAGGAATGAGATATAGAATGACATCTGCTTGTGGGTGTCATTTTAATCAATTGAAGATCTCGTTGACCAGTTCACGGCACATATAAGTCTGTGTACTGTTTTTTTCCTTTTTAGTGCTATTTCTTCACGATTGAATTTGGCCTTTGCAAGCAGGAAGGGCAGCTGCGGGCCTACGGAGCAGGACTACTTTCCTCCATTGGAGAATTAAAGGTATGAAGCTGTGAATGAAAATATCCTTCCCAAGCAAACTGGTTCAAGGTCATGGAAAATATTGATTTGCTTGTCTGAGTATTTCTACTTGCAGATATCCCATAAAATATTTAATACAGAGGATTTGCCACCTTAGATGTGGTACTGACCTAACTCCTGACATGTCGGAAAATGGGTCACGCTTTTCTGGGTTTGTGGTGAGACTCCAGTGGATGAGTAGCCATGTGCGGAGATCCATGGCAATGACAAATGTGTGTTCCCATGTTGGGTAACACATGGCTGGCCTACATTGAGTGCTGATAAGAAGGTAATTAGCTAGCAGTGATCCTACTGATTGAAATACACTTGCAAGGCGGCTGGGCAACATGGAGGCGTTCTGTCACCCCATGGCCTCCCATCGACTCCCCAGCATCCATTTCCCACAGAGAGGTTCACGCTATTTCAATACCTTCAGCAAGAACATGACCCCAAACACATGTGAATCTCTAGCATTTGGAGGGAAATAAAACCTCAATAATGAAATGGGGAGAAAGCTAATACTTTGCAGAGCTGCCTAGAATCATGCTAGCTTTCTATTGCCTTGAAATACAATGCACGATCATTTACTTAGAAACGTTGAGGCCTGGAGTATTCAAAGACTTTAAATATTCGGGTCACTTGAGATTTCCATCAAAATAAGAGGAAATAGATTTTTAAAAAATGGATTTGGGATAGAATATGATATACATTCAGGAATGCAATTGTTCTTATAGATTGAATCATGTCCATCCTGCCAAATGTGTGTTGTAAATCCTAACCTCTTCATCTGAGGTCCTAATTCCATTTGAAATGGTTGTATTGGTTATCTTCATGAAGAAGAAATAGCATAGGGTATATCCTGAATCTATTCCTGTTGGGACACGAAAGGTCAAACCAGTGAGCCAAGCAGAGCTAGGGGGAGAGATGCCCAGTCACATGAACATCTCCAGGAACTGAGGGCCCCCATCAGAATTAGCAGAGGGAAAAGGCTTTCTCCTGGGATCGGCACTCTGAATCTAGACTCTTTGCCTCCTCAACGGTGTGGAAATGAATTTATTTGTAAAGGCCCCCCCACTTGTGGCATTTCTGTTCCAGCAGCAGCAGCAGCAGCTAGCTAAGACGCTATTGGAAATAATTTAATGTTTGGCTATTCAGAATTAATAAGAATCTTTGACTGGGGTTTTTATTTTGAGCATTCATGATCCTTATGTAGTAAATTGATGAACTTTTTGGTTTATAATTCTTTAAAGATATTTTAAAATTGTAGTTCCGTTGGGACCATTGCCTTCATGGGAGAGTCTTCTCTCAAACCTGGGTTGCGTACCTGGTGATGCTGGTGTTGGCTGTCCGCTTGATTCTTATCTCTGGTGACCCCAGTCCAACTACTCGATGAGGCTTGGGTCCTTTCACAGGTAGTTGGCAAGGCCTGTCTTCTGAGACACCCGAGTGGGTTTGAACTGGGAATCTTGTGGTTAGTAGTCAAGTACTTCATCATTTGTACTACCCAGGAAACTGGTTTGTGGACAATATACTGTTCCAGGTTCTGGGGATGGGGATGATGATAAAACAAAGAAGTTGTTGATAAAGACGAAAATTACCACCATTTCAAGACACACACTAATAAAATCTTAATATTGTAGGTGTTTTAGATATGTTAACTCACTTGTCATAACAACACAATGATAGAAAAGATACGATCCTCACCTGTGAACAAATCAATTCATAAAGATGTTGACAAACTTTCCCAAAATCACATGGTCGTTGGGCATGGAGCTGGTCCCAGATCCCAGCAGTCTAGCTGGCAGGACCATTGATCTCAACCTCTAGTCTCTCCTTGGGGATCCATGCCGGGTGTGATCTCTGCGGTCAAGGAGTCTTCATTCAAGTGTAAGAGAGGCCAAACCGGATGATACAAGTTTGTAGCAAAACACCTGGCGCTAAGATTCCCGAGCGCCTGCGTCCAGTTGACTCTTAGAGACAGAAAGGCGGGGATGCCCACATCAGAGGTCCTGAGTGCCCCTGGGGACCTCGTCAGAGCCCCGCCCATTCAGGGAAAGGCTGGCGCCTCAGCGAGACTGGAAGAGACTGACGTTTAACATAGTAAAAGCCTGGTGGAATGCGGTAGCCTCTTGTTACTCACTTCTCAAGTTAAAGCTCCATTTCGGGTCGATCTTCGTGTAGTGGCCAAAGCCTACAACGCCAGCATGATGTCATGTACCGGTGAGATCATGCCATTTATCGAGTGTTCCGTGATGTTCCAGAGAACAAGGTGAGTCAGAAAAAAACGATGTGGCCCTGGATCTGGTCGATTTACATTCTCCTCAGAAGGCTTGTGAATTATACCACAAACAAAAGAAACAAATTCCTCTCACCGCCCTCACTTTCAGCAGGGTGTTCTGGCCTGGTTAATGAGGCATGCCTAGGCCGCACTGGGGTGAATCTGTTTTTGTTCCTATTGGTGCGGACAGAATCATCTGGAAATGGAAATCAGTCAGAAATATGTACACCGAAGGGCATTGTCCGCGGAGCCTGGTCGTGTTGGGGTCCATCTCCCTCAGTCATTATCATTCTTCCATTCTCAAATTTCCATGCTCTGACCTCCTGATGACTGCTACTTTGGACCATTTTTACAATTCAGAATATATTTTTTTCCATAATAAATGCCTTCTGATTGTTCATGGAGAATACATAGCAGGAGACGCCTTCACAGCACCTCTTTCCCCAGCCTCACCCCTGTGCTGCTCCTCCATAGAACTGTTCAGTGCCCTCTCTTGGTACTTCTGAATTCTCTGTCAAGCAATGTAAATAGATATTTAAAATTATGGTGAAACATATATAGTAAAATGCTTCTCAATTCAATAGCTTCTACACGACGGACAAGTCTGTGACGTTGATGGTATTCGTCTTGTTGGGCAACCATCGCTTTCCCTAAATTATTTGGTCACTCTTCACTGAAACTCCATGCCCCCTAAGTAATGGCATCCCCCTCCCTTCTCCTGCCTGTCTCCAGTAACTCCTAAGCTTTGATCTCTCTCTACATTGGTCTTTTTCTTATAGGTGAGATCTTAACATTAGGGGCCTTTTTGTGATTGATATTTTTCACTCAGCCTAATGTTTTCAAGGTTCATTTGTGTTGTGACATGCCATAGGCCTTCATTTCTCTTTATGGCTGAGTGGTATTTTATATGTTCTTTTTTTTTTTTTTATTAAGTCATTTTATTGGGGGCTTATACAACTCATCACAATGCACCTATACATTCATTGTAAGAAAAGAACATGTGTACATTTGTTGCCATCATCATTCTCAAAACATTTTTTTTCTACTTAAGCCCTTGGTATTAATTCTTCATATTTTCTGCTTCCTCCCTTCCTCCCCCTCCCTCATGAACGCTTGATAATTTATAAATTATTATTTTGTGGAACTGTTCCAACTCCACACCACATGCAGATTCCAGCTAAATATTGTACACTGTCTGATGTCTCCTTTCACCTACTTCCCTGTTGTCTGTATCCCTGGGAGGAAGTTATATGTAGAGCCTTATAATCAGTTTCCCCTTTCTTCCACCCTCTCAGTATCGCCACCTTCACCACTGGTCCTGAAGAGATCATCTGTCCTGAATTCCCCATGTTTCAGGTTCCTATCTGTACCAGTGTACATCTTCTGGTCTGGCCGGATTTGTAAGGTAGAATTGGGATCATGATAGTGGGTGAGAGGAAGCACTTAAGAACTAGAGGAAAGTTGCATGTTTCATCGTTGCTACGCTGTGCCCTGACTGGCTCATCTCCT
>PVJH01030665.1:0-24577 GCA_004026705.1 Nesogale talazaci
AAAAGAAATAGAATTGTTAGTTGGTAGAAGATGCAAAACTGCGAAACATGGAATAATGTAATATTAAAGCTTGAGTGTGTGTGGGGGGGGGGCGGGGGGGGACTGTTAAGTACCTGTTAGGGTCCCTGTTTCTTTTGAAAGCCCAGTCATTAGAGATGTCTCACTTCTATTCAAAGTGCGACCCAGCTCACACACCCTGGAGGACCCGTGCATCATTTCTAAGAAGCCGAGTGTATAAATTGCAAGACATGAAATGAAAGTCTGATACTCATAGCCTGTTTCTCTGTTTTCCACCCACAGGTCTACAACACGGGGCCAAGCACCCTGCCTGGGTCATCGGTCAGCATTTCTTTCCCTAACCGCCTGGCCTCTGGGGGAGCAGAGATGTTTCATGTGCAGGAGATGGTGGTGAGTTCTTGTCTCTTTTCACTCTTGCTTCCAGACTTGAGCCAGCCCTTTCACATTGGGTGCCTGGTCTCCATCCACCCCCAGGTTCCAGAAAATCTCACTCATTGAAACTTTCAACACCCACCTGGAGAAGCCAGGGGCTCTATTTCCGCATGGAGACTGTTTGAGTCATGCCATAAGAAGGTCTCTTTGTGGGCAAGGGCTGCTTATGAACCTGACCCCAAGGAGAGACTTTACGGACTCTGGGAAGCTTCAGGCATTGTCTGAAGGGTGTGTCGTGTGCATTTTTCTGAGAAGACCTGTAGCATTGATAAAGATTTTCAGAGGACTCACTGCTGCCTCAAGGAGGAAGCGTGGGCCCCTAGGACATCAGTGTAGGTTGAAACTCAGATAGGGAGTGTCTGATTCCATCCAACCCAGAGGCAACTGCAAGTAGGATTCTGTTAGAATTAGAATGAAATAGGTATTTTTCTCATCCACCCACGCTGCCTAACAGCTATTATCTAAGGAACCACCTAGCCAGACTGGCAAGTGAACAAAAGATCAAGTAATTATTTGCAAGGGATACTGATGGCTCTTTAAAAAACAAAAACAAACAACAAAAAAAGAAGAAAACAGGGAAAATCGCAATAAAAAGGAGGCTAGATCTTACCTGTGACATCAGAAAATCCAGATTTAATCCAGCACAATGAAGATCAGTATCATGAAGATCTGAAGCGGAGAACATGAATTTGATATTACAGTACTGTATACTACAGAATTAATTCTATGTGACAATTATATTTGTGGTGGTGGCTGATTTTATCTCGACAGAGACTTGATCACTAACCTAAGATCCTTTCTGTCCTCCTTGAAACACTCTCTCTCCATGACTTGAAGGACATCACAGTCCCCTTGTTTCCCCCGTCTCATCCCCCCCCATCTGCAAGAATGTCCTCTGTCACCAGTACAGAGAGCTCATGTACCCACATGGCTTTATCTGCAGCCTGTGATCTCCAGCCCAGACTTCTCTCAGGAACTCCAGGTTTCTCTGGCCAGCCAAGGGGTCTTGATGATGCCCTGGGTAAAGCATTGGCCAGTTACCTGCTAGGTCAGAGTTCAGACCAGCCCCTTGCAGGTGGAAAGAGAAGCTGGCTGCCTCCTTAAGGACTGACAGCCTTGGAAACCCTAAGCCCTGACCTCCAGGGATGCCTTGAGTTGAAATTGACTTCAAGGCAATGACCTGACATGTCCAACAGGTTTCTCAGTTGTCCTGTGGTCAGGACAGGACTCCTGACCATTTTCTCTCATGCCTGCTTCTCCTTCAATGACCCCATCTCAGCAAATGGCTCCTCCACCCTCCTCCGGCTCAGGTGTCTTCTTTCTTGACTCCTCTTTCTCCTGCATCTCACACCCAGTCCAGCAGCAAAGAGTCCGCCCCTCCACCTTCACAACAGAACCCAAAGGTAGCCACTGCCAGCATCATCTTGCAATTACAGTAGTGTCCTTTTTCTGCTTTGGTCCTTACAGTAAAGTGACCAGATTTTAAGCAGGACACCATTAATCGCGGGGTGGAGGGGTGGTGGTGGTGGTTTCTTGATTAAAAATTTGGTCTATATTTTTCATAGAACGCAAAGATAGCATTGTAATATATTTATTTTAATTTTAAAATGCCATGGGACATGGCATTTGTTAAATTGTTAAAAAGTGGGGCATCTGGTCACTTATTGATAACCTGAAATATGAGGATGACACAATCTTGCTTGAGGAAAGCAAAGAGGTCTTGAGGTTCTTGCTGATGAAGATCAAGGATTGCAACCTTCAGTATGGATTGTAACTCTTAATGTAAGGAAGACCCAAATCCTCACAACTGGGCCAATAGGTAACATGATAAATGGATAAAAGATTGAAGTTGTCAGTAATTTCATTTTGTTGGATCCATGGTCAGTGCTTAGGAAAGCAGCAATCAAGAAATCAAATGGCACATTGCACTGGGTAATTCTGCAGGGGATCTCTGAAAAGTGCTGAAAAACAAGATGTGACTTCAAAGACTAAGGTGTGCCTGACCCAAGCTACAGTATGTTCAGTCGTCTCAGATGCATGAGGAAGTGGGACATTGAGTAGGAAAGGATAGATGCATATGAAGGATGGGGCCAGTGAAGACTATGCAATGTACCCTGAACTGGTAAAAGAAACAACGGATTTGTCTTGGAAGAAATCCAGCCAGAACGCTCATTAGAAACAAGGACAGTGAGACTTTGTCTCATGTACTTTGGACATGTTATCAGGGGAAAGGAGTATAAATCACTAACTAAAGGACAGATGTATTCACTTGGATGAAGGGAAAAACAATATGCAGTAAGAGGGGGGTCAGCACAAAATGATGCAGGCAAAGGGAGAGCTGGGACAGCAAAAGTAAATGCTGCTGTAGACCCAGTCCTGCAATCACAGTCATGATGAGCGGAGGCGAATCAAAATATACCCACAAATATATACAGGTTTCAAGAGGTAATTTCTACATATGCAGTCATATATACTACATATATATCTAGAAATACGGTATTGTACATAAGGGGCAATGTTGTGAAAATCTGTAAGCTATAACCAAACACCTTGAAGGAATAATTCGCTAAGCCTGAGGGTTGAGGGTTGAGGACCACAGTCTCAGGGGACATCAAGGTCAATTGGCACAACACAGTTCACAAATATTCTACATCCTACTTTGGCAAGTGGCACCTGGTGCCACTCAAAGTTTCTGAGCAGCCATTTTTGTGCAACTGCTAGTCTTTCCTCATCAGAAGCAAAGGAGAGTGAAGAAAATCAAAGATTCAAGGGCATAATTCATCCAGAAGACTAAAGGACCACATATAATAAATCTTCCATCACCTCAAGACCAGAACTAGGTCACGGTTCCTGGCTGCTCCTGCTGACTGCACTCAAAGGGGTCACACAAAAGATCTGGATTCAGCAGGAGAATGACACAGAACAAAACTTGAAATCCTAAAAATGGCTAGGTTGGCTAATGGATAGAGACTGATGAAGCCCGCAAGACGCCTGCACTGGAACTGAATTTGTCTCTGGGGTTCCATTTTCTGTCACACAAGAGACCAGTTATGTGAACAGTAGCACCCAGTCAACCATTTGAAGTCACAAGGGCAGCATTTACCCAGAGGTGAAGCTCAGACTTCAGGGAGGGGTAAGAAAGGACCAAGGAGCAGGTACCTACAGGAAAGAAGGGGACAGTTGCTGTTACATAGTAGCCATTGCAGTCAGTTTCAGGAAACAGAATGTGGGGACATCGCTGAACCAAAACCCAATGGCCTCTGTAAACATTAGCCCAAATCACAACAAACAGTGACTGTTGCTGTTGTTTTACAAACAGCAGTACAAGCCACATTATCTGACCACAATGCAATAAATTTCTAAGCTTACAACAAAAGATTGCCTGAACAACCAACCAGAAAACATGTCCCTTGGAGAAATTTAAAACTCTGTTCTTCGTGGCTTTTAATAAACATGAGGTGGAAAAGATCAACAATCTATAAAGGATAAAGTATGTTCCTATTGAAATCAATAGCTCCTGGCTAAAACCTGCACAGAGGAAAGCATTGCCATTGACTGGTCGACATCGGCCAAGATCAAAACTGATGGAGCTGATGGATGGCATCGACGCTAGAGAAGCCTAGTCAAATAAATTCCAGGAAAGATGAAATTGAAGGCATTATTAAGTGTGTAAAAAGGAAAAGATCAACAAACATAGCCACGTTTGGTAAAACCCACAGCTGGCTTTTCTTTGTCCAAACTGAGTGCAAGCTTGATTTAAAAAAAAATAAAACCTGGGCTGAGCCCCGGTGGCGTAGTGGTTGTGCGCGGGACTGCGGCCCACTGAACCTCCACTGGGATGGAGGTTCAATTCCAGCAGTGGGGCTGGGCCTCCTACTCCCACCGCCGGAGAGCAGTGATGCCCCCCTCCCCCAAAAAATAAAATAAAATAAAACATGATGCTTACCAAACTACCACACTCAAATCAAGCCAACAAAATGCTCAGCTTGCAAAAAAAAAAAAAAATTTTTTTTTTTAAAGCTCAGCTCACTGCATTCAGTCAACTCCAGCTCTGAGCATCCAGCCCTCTTGGATAGATAGAACTGCCCCTGGGTGTTTCCCAGACTGTCCATCTGTACGGGAGTAGGAAACAACGCATCTTTCTCATGTGCAGTAGCTGCTGGTTTTGAACCTTTGACATTGTGGTTAGCAGCCCAATGCCTGTGCCACCAAGGCTCCCAAATAAAGAAGTACACCCATGTGGTGATTTTAAATTTTAAGGTGTTTACACAATTTTATTTCCAAGTAAATAAAACCTAAAAGAAACATGAGATAGAAATTATAGCAAGGCCAATTAGGTGGGGAGGGTGTTGATGTAGCCAAAGATCGACTCATTTTAGAAGCTCCTGGCCCAGGTAGCAGTACGGTTCCAGCTTTCAAAGAGGCAGCTTCCAGGAGGCAGCCCTACCCTGGTGTCAACGTGGAAAATGGGCACATTGAAACAAGAAAGAGAGAAAAAACGTAGAGCACGCTCACTTTGAAAACAGATACAAACCTTCTGAGTCAATATTTACCACTTTATTCCTTTTAGAAGAACAAAGAATTGGGTTCAGGCAGGCTGTGTTGGTTCTCTATGAGTAAATGGCATTTTCCAGGAAGGGTCCATGAGTGTACTCATCATGGAAGTCTCACTTGTCCATGTCAGAGCGCCAGCATGGCTTCCTGGCCAGTGCCCCTTGTGCACAGCCCTCCGTCAGGGCTAGGGTGCTGAACAGACATCAGCAGGAATTTTCAGATCGAGACACTAGGAAGAAAGAGAGGGCTGACGATGTACATCACAAAATCCCAAACTCAGGACGTGCTGCCATCAAGTTGATTGCAAAGGATAACGAGATGATAAAATGGGGTAGGACTGCCCTGCTGGGTTTCTGAGACTGCAACTCTTTATGGCAGGAAGTCATCTCATCAGTGGAGCAACCGGTGGTTTCGAACTGCTGGCCGATATATAACCGCTACCCCACCAGGGCTCCTTGAAACTGGGCAAGAGGAACCCTTTGGTTTACAACAGCTGGATCCACAGGGATGGTGGGGAAAGTGCAAGCCTGAACAGCAGGGTGATGATTTCCCATGGGGTGGTCATGAGTGGGGGGTCCACTTGGTACCTATCACTCCTACAGGAAACTGTCCAAAAGGTTTCTCAAAAGGCAGAGATTAAAATCAACATCCATGTATGATTTTTTTTTTAATTCCCGGACAGGAAAAATACAGAAAGAAAAGCCCTCAGCCCAACAGAGTCCATCTATCAGAAGCCTATAGCCAACTTCAATGTAATGCTGACCTATTAGAAGTCGTTTGTTCTAAGTCACGAATAAGACATAATCTTGTTTCCGAGGTATCTGTTCCGGCAATAGTCTTGGCCTCTGGGATAACCACTTTGATCTAATAGTATTGGAGGTCTTAACAAGCAAAAGATTATCATTTATTGAGAAAAAAATTAAAGTATCTCTAGTGAAAGCACTTTTGGCTCCCTTGAAGACCCAAGACCAAATCAAATAGCTGAACGGGAGGCCATGTGAATGCAGGCAGGAAAAGCAGGGGCTGACCGGTGAAGGCATTCTCACAAGCCTTCTGCAGAGCCATGAGCTCAGATGGAAATCCTTACAGGCGCCATGTCTTTAGACCCATCTTGTGACCAACTAGTGCCTGACCATTAAGTTCTACTTACCCATGGGCAACTCCTACGAAGTCAAGCTTAGAAAGAAAAGGGCAGCCGATAGGGAGAGCAGAGGTACTGTGTTAGCCCAGGTGGACTAGAGAAACAAATCCATAGACACGCATATGGACATAAGGGAGAGGTTTATACACAAGAGGAATGGAACATTGAGAAAGCATCCCAACCCAGTCCAGTCCAAGGTCACAAGTCTGACATTAGCCCCTATGTCCAATACCAGTCTATTAAGTCTCCTTCCGACTTACAAAGCACGTGCGATGACACCAGGACAGTCACAGGCTAGTGGGTGTGTCCAATGTCAGTAGAAGCATCTCAGCACTGGCAGGAGTCTCCACATGTCTTCTCCGGCCCAGAGGTTTGGCTCCATCAGAGCAAGCCCTTGTAGCTTCTCCTCCAGCTCCTTTAGTCTCCAGGAATCATCTTGTCTTGTCCGTAGTTCGTCATCTCAGAGACTCAATTCAGTGTCTCTTCTCCAATTGGGAAATGCCGTGACACTTCCCAGAATTCTCAGGAGAAAGCCATGCCCGCACAGAGGCCTCATTGGCCGCTCATTGGCTATCTCCAGGTTGGCAGGCTAGACTCCACCCCTACATCTCAATCATGAAATTGACACCTCGAGTACATGACCACCACAGGTACCAAGAGCGAAACCCTTCAGGGGAAACCAACTCCACAAGATTAGTTCAAATCGCCACAACAGTGACAGCAATTACTACCCCTGGAGGTTGGCTCAGAATCTAGTGCTGCTTTAATATCTGCATTGCCGAAAACAACAGGGTTTCGTCAACAACAAAAATTGTGTGATGTACAGAGAAACAGCTGTGATCCAAGTACAGAAAATTAAACAATCAAGACACTGTTACCGTGGGGCCCAGATGTTGGGCTGAACTGACAAATACTTCAAAGCAGCTATTGTGTATATATGTCAGCAGTTAAAGGAGTACTGATTAAGGCAGTACAGGAAAGTATGATAACTGAAACTCAGTAAATAAAAGATGATCGATCCGATGGAGTGATAAAAAGACTCTTGTGAAAGTTCTGGAGTTGGAATATTCAATTGGGTGTTTCAAGAGCAGGCTTGAGCTGGCAAGGAAAACAATTGACAAATAGGCCAAGAAAGATAATCCAGGGTGAAGAACAGAGTGAATAGAAAGAATAATGAAATGAGCAAAGTCTGATACTACAGTTGGTCTTAGCCAGAAGGCCGAGAAGCGATGATGAGTAAAGCCTGAGAGAGAAATGGCACTTCTAGCTCCCAGAGTCTTCCTCCAGGCACACAATGGGAATTCCAGAAGGGGAAGATCTGGAAACTAACAAACCACACTCCCTGCAGTTGAGTAGGTACCCAAGCATGGGGACCCTGTCGGCCGGAGTGGAACTGCCCTGTGACTTTCTGAAACAGTAACTTTATGGTAGCAGAATGCCTCATCCTTCTCTCAGGAGAAAGAGGGCAAGAAACGAGCGACATTTCATTAACTATTGGTCACGACCAGCGGAAGCGTTTGTCGCTGTCAAGTTGATTGCAACTCGTGGGAATCCCGTGTGTCGGGGTGAAACTGTCCAGAGGATTTTTGAGGCAGAGTTCTTGGAAGCAGACAGATCTCCAGGATGCCTGGTGGGGGCAGAGCAGGGCAGGGTAGTCAATAAATCAACCTTTTGGCTCGGAGCCAAGTGTTTCATCATTTGCAGGACCCAGGGTGTCTCCCCGGAGGTCTATAGCCCATTCAGTAAGTTATGTGGAGGCAAATTACTCACATCCCAGATACGGAATGCCTCTACCAAAATCGTAACGTCCAAGAGCCATCAAGAGAAAAGTTGACTTCCAATCAGAACAGAGTACAGGCCAGGCATCCTCCTCAGAGCTGAAGGCATGCACTTAATATGTATATGTAATTTGGCGAGGATGCACAGGCATGGAAAGTTAGGGACAGTCAAGTGGGGAAATGACTTGGTTGCCCACTTGTAGCCCGGTGACTGCAACACCCCCCCTCCCCGCCCCCCTGCAAGGCCTCATGCCATCCTTGCCTCTGGGTGGGTCACTGTCTGGCAACACTGACATCACCTGAGAGCTGAATGGAGATGCAGAAACTCAGGCATCAACTGATCGTGCTGAACTAGAGTCTCCACTGTAGCAAGATCCCCCAGGTGATTCATTTACGCATTAACATTTGGGAAGCCCTCGCCTAGAGCTTGTTATTTTAAAACTCTCTGTGCCATTCCCTCACTTGAAATAGGTGGTGGTGACTTTCACCTTGCTGCAAATTTAAGCACTGGGTGAACTCCAGGAAACAAAGCAGATAAAATAATCATTTCCAGTCTGCACATAGTTTAATTGTCATGGGGCAAGACAGATGATAAATAACAAGTTAAAACATATACGATATTACATTATGGTAAATGCTCTGGAGAAAAATAAAGCAAAGGGCCAAGGAGTGGGAAGGGGAGGCAGTCCCTGGGGTAGGTACGAGATCATTGCCTAAGTGTGTCTTTAAGTGAAATTTGTAGGTAAATTGGAACAGGTGTGCAAAGTTATTATTTAGCGAACTCTCATGCAAGAAAAGGAGCCCAGGGGCGTGATGGGTTCCACACTGAGCTGCTAACTGCAGGGTCAGTGGTTTGAACCCAGTGATTGTTCTATGGGAAAAAGGGGTGGCTGTCTGCTGTTGGCATACAAGGGTTGCCAACCCTCGAACGGATCCTCAGGAGCGACTTTGTCCTTGTGAAAATTATTAAAGGCAGACAGACATCAGGGCACAGGGGTTCTTCACCCCATGTCAGGATGGAGAGAGTGAATGTATTTTCTAATGGGTCTCTATCATGGGAGCGTACAGATCTCTCATAAGACATGCACACCTTATAGCTAATTTATTAGTCAATATGTATTAGCATAAGCAGGTAACGTAATAAACAAGCAGTGAGGTCAGGGTTCTTGTCTTGACCTAGTGCTAGCTGACCTCGAACCCCCTGAACCTTCCCCAGGAGTACAGGGGGTTGGCTATAGAACCTGATTGCTCTTCTAAAGTGACCAGATTTTAACATTGGTAAAGTGGGACACCATTGACCAGGGCAGGGGGAGGGTATAGAGAGGGTATATTCCCTTCCTGTTCTCCCACTGTTCCCTAGCTTGTCATGCACTCTTTCCAAAAATTGGGACTTTTTAAAAACACCACGGGATGCAGGAAAAATTGATTAAAATCGGGATTTCCTGCCCAAAGCATCCAGCATAGTCAAGTAGTCAGCTACAGAAATGATTCATCGATTAATGGTAGCTCTTTTAAGATTGCTCCTTGGACTGAGCCCCAGTGGCATAGTGGTTGTGTGCAGGACTGCGGCCCACAGGGTTGGCGGTTCAAATCCAGCAGCAGTTCTCCAGGAGCAAGGCTGGGTTTCCTACTCCCACCAGGGCAGTGATGCCCTCCCCACCCCCACCCCCCCCACCAAAATAAAAGACTGTTCTTTAACAGAGGACTCCTGGATAGGAGTGGGGATAGGAGTGGGGATAGAGAGTGGCATACATTATTTGTCCTGGAGAAGATGTATGCGAAAACATTTCTATCTCAAGATGATGGAGATCTTTCTCAAAATAGGGCTAGTTTTCCATGCCCACATTTGTGACTAGAGAAATATGGTCAAATACTTTCTACCAAGTCCTCTGTTTACCACAGTCTGTTCCTGTCAAGATTTTAAAGTCTCCAAACCCCAATGGGCAGTTGAACTATTTAAAGTGACCAAATTTTAAGTGGGACACCACTGACCAGGGGGTGGGGGGAGGCTCTTGATTAAAAATGTGGTCTATATGGAGCAACAAAAATTTTCATAGAACACAAAAATAGTATTGTAATATATTTATTTTAATTTTAAAACACCGCGGGATGTTGTTAAAAAGGGGGACGCCTGGTCACTTTACTAGGGCAGCTATGAGTCAGAATCAACTTGATGACAGTAAGTTTGGGTTAGTGCTTAAGTTCTCAAATGTGTTTGGCCTACCACCAGAAAACTTTGTGCCCCACCCCCTACTAAAAACCTTTGCACTGGATCCCATCTTCTAGAATAAAGTGTAGGTATCTACTTTTGCAGCCCCCTGGATTGTTCCAGCACCCCCAGGGGAACAGTACTTCCCATGTTGGAAAACATTGGGTCACTGTAAAAGCAATGGGTTAAGTATCTGGCTGCTAATCACAGTCAGCAGTCAGAACCCACCAGTCGCTCCACAGGAGAAAGGGGAAGAAGTCTATTCCCATCAAGATTTACAGCCTCAGGAACCCCAACGAGCAGTTCCAGGGGGTTGAGCCGGAGGCTTTTCGTACTTCATGGAACTACCAAGCCTGATGAACCAGGAATCAGGAGGACCTCAGGCTGGTGGAGGCAGAGGTAGATGAATCCAGGGTTAGAATACCATGCTCGAAGATGCAAAGATCAAATGAATCCAAGGTCAGCAATCAATACGGAAGACTTCTGACAGCCTCCAACATTGGGAGACAATATGGCAGGCTGTCGGCTCAAGTCCAGTTTTCTTCCTAATTGGCTGGATTCACTTTGCCAAACCTCTACTTCCCTCTGAGGGAATTCATCAAAGATCCTTCCAGCACAACCCTCTGAAATTCTCTGTGTGGACGTGTCGTCCTTACTGAGGCTTGCAGCAGTGGGGTGGAGGGTTTGCAGAGAAGGGGGGAGCAATCACTCACGAGTCTGTAACGGGATCTCATTCTCTTTGTGAAGAACTTGTCAAACCTTTGTTTCCTGGGTGTCCTGCCCCTTTTCATTTTAGCCGTATTTGGCTCTGCACTCGTCTGAAATGCCAGGCTGCCCTGTGTGGTGTCCAGGCTGGCTGTCCAAGCGTCGCCCCGTGAGAGCTCATGAGCGTTCCTTGAGGGGTGTTTTTGCCGCAAATGAAACCCTGTGTCACTGGCAACAGTGACGTCAGTGGCACCGATTCCTTTAAAGCCGATTGGTTGTTCAGGCACATTTTGCATGAGCAAAGCCCTGGGTTTTATGGGTTCCTTGTGCTTGGAGGTAATTGGAACAAGAAATCTCCCTCCTGACGGGCTCACCCCGAGGCTAAGACTTGTACACAAACCAGGCCTGGCACATTAAGGCAATCCAGCAAATAACCAAAGCAAAATTGAACAACTCACCGTTTGATTCCTCCCCGCCCCCTACCCCTCCTCTAAGACATGAGAGAGACACACTCTTAGTTCCCCTCTACCCCACTCTCAGCATGGCTTTCTCTGTGCATCCCTGAACAGCTCTCCTCCTGGGTGAGTGGTTCCTGCCAGCTAGAATGCCAGTCTTCAGAGGAGATGGCGTGACAACCCAGCGGTTGAGGGTGGAGGAAGAGGATTATAGGCTCTATTCCTCTGCCTTTTGACAGACTGTATTTGAGACAGGACCACAGTTCCAGCAAGTTCTCCTACTTAAGTTCTCCTGTGTCCCTCAACTACCATTTTTTCATGACAGTCTTCTTTTTTGATGCTTATGATTGCCTCCCACCCCAATGGAAGGCAGTTGCTTAACTGTTAACACATTGAGCTCTTCCTGGGACACTTGTCCCCATTCTCTTCCCCAAACAGATCAGAGTCTTTTTGTTTTCTTTGTCCCCTGTAAGGCCATTCTCTTTGCTCCCTCTCTTTTCTGAGTACAGATATCTTGACAACGTCCCTTAACCCACACCCAAACCCTACACTAGCACCAAGCACTTGGTCTCTTTATCCAATGGGACCGCATTACAGACCATCATAACAGAAGCAGTGGGGGCCTGGTTTGTCATTCTGGAAGATGCCAGCACCCATTCCTAATAGGAGTAATAATGTAACTCTCAAAGACAGCCTGGGGTGGGGGGTGGGGGGTGTCTGTCAAGAAATCAACAAGGAGATGGGAATGGCCAAGGCCAGAAGCTCGCCATGTCTGCATTTCTACCAACACACCAGCCCAGACCATGAGTCCATGGTCTCTCCAGGCCTCGTGACTTGACGAATAGCATCTCTCTTACTTCTGACTTTAGAGAGCCCACTTATTCCTCAAATCCCAACCCACCCATCCTGCTTTTCTAGCAAGTCTTCCTACTTGCCTTCCCAAATAGTCCTGACCCAGGGCTTTTGCACGCAGAGGTCCTCTTTCCAATCAAGTCTTCCCTGGAGCATCTTAACTGGAGCTGCACGCTCCTTCCATCACCATTTCTGCCCCATTTCCCTGTGAGCTGTTTCCTTCCTGGCTTCCACGTGAGTAACACATCGGAGCATCGAGGTCACAGCTGCCTCCTCCTGTATCCCAGAGTTGGGTGCCTGCCCTGCAGTTTGTCCGCCGGCTGCTTCTGCTCTGCCCGACACCACCTTTAGACTCCTTTCTTTTTGCTGCCTGAGTCGAGTGTCTCAAGCATCTCCGGTGTCTTGGGAACTCAGGACGTTTGTGTTCGTCTGCCGTCCCCCAACTAGAGACATTGGAGAACTTCCCTGAACCCATGGCAGATGTGACTTCGTGACAGTAGGAGACCAGTGAAATAGGTCAGACTTTATAACAAGCCAAATCACTTCTCAGAACGAAGACTTCTCAGAGCGACTGCCACCTAACCTAAATTCCACAAACTTGTGGGCAGACGTATGTACGTGTAAGCTTGTGTGCTGTGGCATCTTCATACCCCGCCGCCCCCAGCTGCTGCTAATCTCAGATATTGCCCACACTACCATTTCCCTCTTTCTGCGCTATGCGACTCGGAGCTGCACAGCCTGGCTCCTGCTTACGTTTGTCTTCTCTCTTCTCTCTCTCTCTCTCTGATTCGCTGTTAGCGTCAGGCCATTCCTCCTCTTGTTCCTCTACAGAGCAGACGCAGAGGATAACAGGATGCGTGACTGAGGATCAGCAGTTGGTCAGCCCTTGCTGAGGAACACATGGTTCTGGTTTCGCATGTGGCGGCTCCAATGTGTTTGCCTCAGAAGCACAGACACAGGGAATCGCGGTCCTGACTTACACACAGTGCTTTCTGACCGAAAGCCATGGCCTCAGCCGCGTGGGACCCCAGGGAATACCCCACCCCTGCTGCCAGCGAGCCAGCTTAGTTTACTTCTGTCAGTAACCTAAATTTATGACCAAAGAGCTTATCCCCGGGCCCCATGAAATGCTTGAACCTTCAATTTAGTAATTGACAGGTATCTCCACTCCCTTCTGGGTTCTGAGAAAGATTGCCTAAGGCAGCGAGTGGTTCTCAAGCTTCCTAATGCCTCGACCCTTTAATATAGTTCCTTGTGTTGTGGTGACACCCCCCCCCCCCCCACACACACACACACCATAAAATAATTTTCGTTACAGCTTCATAATTGTCATTTTGCTACTGTTATGTATTGGGTGACCCCTGGGAAAGGGTCGTTCGACCCCCAAAGAGGTCTTGACCCACAGGTTGAGAACAGCTGGCTTAAGGGACTTGACAGATGTGCCCTGTGAACCATGGCACTCATTGTGATAAAGAGTCATCATCAGCCGGCAGACCAATAGATGTGCTACGTGATCCTTGATCCTTTACCCTGAGATGTGTTTGTTCTGACCCTGGGTGACCCACATCAGTGCTGACCCTGGGTGACCCTAAAGGACACATGAGAACTGCCCCAGGGGCTTTTCCCAGGTCTTAATCCAGACAGACACCCTGTCTCCTTCTCCCACACAGCCACTCTGGCCGTTCTCAGCTGAGACCCGCACCATGGCTCACCTGGGTCTCCCTTTCATGCGTGGAGATGCCAGCCCTTTCTTTACTGCAGACAGGAACAAAAGATAGACCCAGAGTTTAAATAAATCGATACCATTCCTAGTGGTGTAGTGGGGATATTGGGCTGCCCCCTGCGAGGTCAGTAGTTCAAAACCACCAGCTGCTTCCTGGAGAAAGACTGGTCCCCGAGACTCTTCTCAGAAGCCCTGGAGGCGTAGTGCTTATCTGTGGGGTCATCAGTTCAAAACCACCAGCTGCTACTCAGGAGAAAGATGGGACTTTCTGCTCGCATACAGAGCAACCTTCCCAGAAACCCAGGGGAGCTATTCTACCCTGCACTGCAGGGCTGCTGAGTCCAGATCCACTTGATGACAGTGAATTTCGTTTGGGTTAAAGATGCACTGCCAAGGGCTGCTTTGTGTGCCCTACATGAGAGGCTACAGATTTACTGATTACGCACACCACCAGACTGGTGGGCATCCAAAATTTTTCATTATCTATGGAAGGGGCATTGTGTACCCGCACATTGGGGACATGGGCAGTAAGTGCTCAGATAACATACCTATCCCTTATTTTCGCACTAAAAGAGAATCTGAGGACATGGAAATTCTTTTGTGTCCCTTCTCTGAAAGGACACCCCTCTGTGTCCCTTTAACGCTAGCACAAGGCTGCCACCATGCTGGCAAAATGACTCTTCACGGACTGACCTACCTCTCTCTGAGTAAATGTAAAGGGTTTTTCTCATTGGACCACCTGGGGGTGGCCAGCGCTCCTGACTTTACAGTAAATAAACTGGTCACACTCACAGGAGGAAAAGGGTGGAGATGGAGAGCCCTTATTTGATGGTTTATGCTTTAACCAAACCTTATAGCTGGGGGGAGGGGGGCAGGGAGAAAGACTTTGGTATTGTTGTAAGCCACTGACGTTTCTATGCGAGAGTAGCAGGCTTGTGTGGAAGTCAGAATTGTCCAGTGGTGGATGCTTTCCCTCCCCTGCACCCAAGGGGTGAGGGGGTGTGCTCCTCTTCTTTCTGTCTCAGCTTTGGTCCTTATGAGCAATGCCCAGCCAGGTGGGAACTTACTGTCTTCTGATAGCTTGCTTCAACAGGTAGGCAGTGATTGAATTAGCAAAGTTGGCATTCAAAACAGGCTCAGGATTGTTGAGCTCAGGTGGTAGGTCTGTGGGGGTGGGGGGGCGTGAGCGTGAGGAGGGGGGCCAGGGGTTGGCAGGTTCATGTTTATTCAGTGACTATCAGCTGTGATTTATGTAACATGATCGGGAAAAGTGTCTCAGGAATGCATTGGACACAATAAGGTCATCAGTTAACTGATCGATGTGAGTGAATTTGAAACATATGTCCTTGAGGAAGGATCCTCTGTGTCCTTAGAGCCAACTCATGTCATCAGACAATTTCTAACTCAAACTCTAGCTCAGGAGCCGCGTTGGTGAAGAGCGTAAGGTGCTTTTCAGGAGGGGCTGTTCGTCTATCTGCTAATTCATCTTCATTTCTCTTTTGCTAGACATGCACTATTCTTGAAGGGGTGTCAAGCCAGGGACAGCTCCTGAAGGATGGGCCCCAGTATCCCTGGAATCCTATCCATCGGTCGGAGAGCCAGTGGCATCTGTGCCTTGGCCAGTAGAACATCCACCCACAATATCCCGTGCCTGAGCTGGAAAGTGCTTCCTTAAAGTTGACACGTGCTCATCCCACTGAGAGGAAGAGCTCGTGTGCAACTCTCTGACAAGTGCAAAGTGCAAGATAAACGGGTTAGGCAGGCATCATCTAGTTCTGCCCATCTTGTGTCCACTAGGAATGCTCGCGTGGTACTCTGGCATCCTCAAGGAGGAGAGACGCTTGGTGGCTTGAGTTGTATGTAACTCGTTCCATGAGTGTTTCCACTCATGCACGATCCATTAAAGCAAAATCTATGAAATATCCTTCCTGACCTGGGAAGGCCTCCTTTTGACCCACATCTATGGTCTTGGTGCCTCTTCACCTCCTAGCAAGCTTTGCACATCACAGAACTCAAAATGACTGGCCCTCCTGTGCTTGTATGTTCCCTGGACTTCCCAAAGCAGGCTCCCACTTGGTGATAAGAAATACCTGAAAGAAAGAATCCCCCACCCTCACCCCACCCCGGCTTGGCCAGGCACTTTATTTATTTATTATTTATTTATTTTCCCTTTGCCTTACTGTGTGAGCCGAAGTTTAAAGAGGGAATGAGTTGGTTTTCCATTCAGAGACCCCGACAGAGTAGGACATGGATGGTGGGAGGAGGGCACGGTGGGCAGAGTCGGATGGAACAAAATTCAGTCTGAAGAGCCATGTTTTATTTGCGTCAGCCATTGCCGTCCCCATTCCTCTCTCTTCCTGTCTGTGCTCATCATTCCCATCCTGCCTTCTAAACTTTGTCTCTGGGCTAAAGCTGCCCTTCCCAATTCTGGTCGGTGGTTATTCCAGAAAGTGCTCACCTCCCTGGTGTGATGGTTGACCTGGTAGGCCTGTGGACTGCATGATTGAAGGTGAGCCCCAAGGATGAGTTTGGGTCCAGACTTGAAGGGTGACTGATGGCCCCCACCTCTGGGGTTCCACTGGTTACTCTCAGATGGCCGTTAACTTTCATCCAAGAGAGGACCAAAGTCCCAGCACAGCTGACACCCAGTACTGGCCCATTGTCACATCTCATGTAGCCTGCAGCTTGAGAGATTATATATCAGACCCATACTATGTACCATGTTTTTTAGAGGTAAGCATCGCTAATAAAGCAAGGGTTCTTTAATGTAGTTTTAAAATCTATTTAGCACATGCCCAGACAGTGTACGACTCAGTAATGTCTTTTTCCATTTGAAATCTGGTGTGCTTTTATGTGTTTGCACACACTAATATTACCCCTTGTCGCCAGTCTGTTAGGGTGTCAGACTGTGATCGCTTATTTTGCCCTGTGACGCTGACTGAGAGCTCTGCCCTGGTATTTGAGACACCAGCAGGGTCGCCCACAGTGGATAGGTTTCAACAGAATTTCCAGACTAAGAAAGAACAGGAAGAAGGAAGAGGTGGTCCACTCTGAGAGGCCGTGGGGCATTGTCTGCTGTAGAGTCGGAGGATGAGCCTATCGGGCTGACAAGCCTCCAGACACCACTGGTGAAGCGCTGCCTTCCCAAAGTAGAGGATGTAGAAGAAGCAACACTGTGAGTCCTCCATTTGTAGATGTGACACAATTGAAAACTAGAGGAAGCGTCCTCTGGTGGTGATGAGAATAGGAAATGTACCAAGTAGGAATCTAGGGAAATTTCAAGCCATCACAAATGAAGCAGACTGCATAGAGATCACTATCCTAGACCAGGGGTGCTCACACTTTCCCAGCATGCAAGCTACTTATACAATGATCAAGTCACAATGGTCTACCAACTAAAAAAATGCAAAACATATATTATTATTTAGTTATGTATTACATTTAGTCATAAATGCACTGAGAATTCTTTATATGTACAAGGCATAACCTCGTGAGTCCACATTTCACAACACTCCAGCCAATGGACTATGTACATTTTTTGTCATTACCTGAGTTGACTCCGATGACTTGCACTGAATGGAGTGAACCAGGGATGCATAGCCTGGACAGTAACTGCTGACAGCCAGCCTCGAGCACACTTCCAAATGCTCATCAGTCATGGTGGAACGGGACTTGGACTGAATGATCTTTATGTGGGAAAAGACTGACTCACATAAATAAGTAGAGCTGAATAATGCAATCAAGGAGGTAGCACATTTCCTTATCTTTGGGTACTCGCCCTCCGTGAGCAAGTTTCAGAACTGTTCATGCGCTCTGGACTTCAGTTGAATGTCCACTTTTAGTGTCAAAATCTCCCATTCCCTATGAAAGTGATATGCTTTTGTCTTCTTACTTGGTCCAGCTCCCCACTAATTTTGATACTCTTCCTTACATTTAAGAGAAAAAAAACGAAGATCTAAAAAATAGTGACAACTTAGCTTGTCAGTTTTGCTGCACTTGGTGCTGTTGTTTACACATGAATTTGACACCTAAGATTGCATCTGATTGGCTGTGCTGTATATCAATTAAGTGACAGGATTTATGATAGGCTTATGTCTAATTTATTTTACTTCTGTCTAATTTTTTAATGCTATGCGATTTACCCACACTACATTTGTGATTGACTAGTACATTGCAATCAACATATTGAGCACCCCTGTCCTAAACTTTATTGAGATTAAATGGACTGGTATTGGCCATGTTGATTCAGACAAAAATGTAGTTTTCTTTTTTCTTTAAATCATTTTATTGGGGGCTCTAACAACTCTTATCACAACCCATACATCCATCCATTGTGTCAAGCACATTTGTTGCCATCATCATTTTCAAAGCATTTGCTTTCTACTGAAGCCCTTGGTATCAGCTTCTCATTTTCCCCCTCCCTCCCCCACCTTCCCTCTGTCATGAACCTTGGATAATTTATAAATTATTATTTTTTCATGTCTTATACTGACTGATGTCCCCCTTCACCCAATTTTCCATCCCCCTTGGGAGGGGGTTCTATGTAGGTCATTGTGGTCAGTTCCCCCTTTCTCCCCACACCTTCCATTTACCCTCCTAGTATCTCAACTCTCAATATTGGTCCTGATGAGTTTATCTGTCTTGGATTCCCCGTGTTTCTAGCTCTTATCTGTACCAGTGTATGTTCTCTGGTCTAGCCGGATTTGTAAGGTAGAATTAGGATCATGATAGTGGGATGCTGGGGAGGGGGAGAGAATGCATTAAAGAACTAGAGGAAAGTTGTATGTTTCATGGTGCTATAGTGTACCCTGAATGGCTTGTCTCCTCCCCACGACCCTCTGTAAGGGGATGTCCAATTGTCTAGAGATGGGCTTTTGGTTTCCACTCCGTACTCTCATTCAGAAAGATATGA
This sequence comes from Nesogale talazaci, assembly GCA_004026705.1. NCBI lineage: Eukaryota > Metazoa > Chordata > Mammalia > Afrosoricida > Tenrecidae > Nesogale > Nesogale talazaci. The sequence continues at coordinate 18,780 of PVJH01030665.1, forward strand.
TTTTTGATTTTGAGTCGTTGATGCCTGATACCTGTTCCTACTGGCTGGTATCTTCTTCAAATCATGAAGTTGTCAAGTACGAAAACTTTGAGGGAAATGGTATCACGTCATGAAAAAATTATTTCAAGATCTGCCTTGAAGTGTGCAATGCTGTCTGTGTAGGCATAAGGTCTACTTCTTTACAATCAATCCTGAAGCTAGATAATTTTACCATTCTCTTCAGTCTAACATTGATAAAACATGTGATCAAGACTAGTGATTTTAATCTAGTTGGCTGGCAAAAATAGAAAACAAAGAGTGAGAACCAGTGGTTGCAAAATTAAGCTGGAGATTGCATGATAGAATTTTGTAAGGCCAGGGACTTCTTCATTGCAAATATCTTTTACAACAGTATAAACCATGACTGTCCACATGGACCCCACCAGATGGTAAAGATAGAAAACAAATTGGCTACCCTTATGGGGCAGACAATACGGTGGAGAAACTCAGTGTCATCAAGTCAAACAAGGCCAGGGTCTGACTGTGGAACAGACTGCTGGCTCGTGTGCAAGCGCGAAGCTGAAGGAAAGTAAAAAGCTCTCAAGAGCTGAAACATGGCCTGCGCTTCCAGACCTTCTCGAGAAATTTGATACCTCCAACACTAAGGACCAAAGACCAGACAAGTTGTGGAATGACATCAAGACCATTATACATGAAAAAAAAAGAACATTATACATGAAGAAAACAAAAGATTGTTAAACAGGAAAGAAAGATAAACTCAAATTATTTAATAGTATCAATATCACATACAAATAAACCCTGGGGATAATTCAAGAATAGTTGCAGCAGGACATTGACACGGAACTGCTAGAGAGTCCAAACCAGATCCAAAAGTAGACACAGAACATGAAACATCACTGATGGCCTCAGCTGGACCTTGGCTGAGTGCAGAGAAAATACCAGAAAGATGTTTACTTATTTTATCAACTATGCAAAGGCATATTGCACGGTGTGGATCATAACAAACTATGAATACCATTATGAAGAGGGGGGACTCCCAGAGCTGTTTGACTGGAACAAGGGGATATGCTGCCCTAGGTAGGCTTATTGTGCCAACCGTCAATAGGAACATGTGGAATTAATCAGGTCGCAGTTTGATTGGAGCACAAAGAGATACATGGCTCTGCAAGGCCTGCCCCCCTCTCTCTAGCTCTCTGGAGCATGCATGTTGCTGCTGGAGCTAGTTCTCTGCCTCAACCTATGACCGACACTGCCTGTGGGCAGGCCCATCTGGGGATTGTGTTGCTAGAGCTTGAGGTTCTTTGAGGCCTGCTTCACCATGCTGCTGGTGCGTCCATCACTTGAGCTTGAGGCTGGTGGGTTCCATCGCCGTTTTTGCCTGCATTCTCTATCCCATTCGGACTTGCCTTACTAAGCTCCCAAGCTACTCACTGTTGGTGACCCATCCTTCTATCTGCTGCCTGCTGCCTGTGGGCAGACTCTGCTTGCCCTGCCCCTGGGAAGACTCTGCTGTCTGCTTTCTTAACCTTGGGCGGGCAGCCCACTTCCCGTAGAGTAACTGTTCCACAGAAGTAAGTGGACCTAAGCCTTCTGTACTGCTGTGTGGACAAATTAGCACATATTTATATGTATATATATGTGTGTGCGTATACATATATATGTATATATATCCTGGTTTCGTTTCTCCAGAGAACCCTGCCTAACACATATGTCATAGTTTAAAATCAGGAAAGGTGAGTGTCAGGACTGCATCCTTTCACCATACTTATTGAGTCTTACAGTTAAGCAACATATCTGAGAAAGGACTGTATACACAGAGGAGCACAGCATCCAGCGTGGAGGAAGGCTCATGAACAGCCTGCAACCTGCAGGTGGCACATGCGTGCTTACTGACAACAAGGAGGACTTGAAATACTGATGAAGATCCAAGAACAAATCCTTCAGTAGGGATCACGACTCAACATACAGAAAACCCCAGTCCTCACACCGGGCCAGTCGACAGCACCATTGTGAACAAGAGAAGAGAGTGAAGCTGTCAAGAGTTTCATTTGGCTCAAATCCACATGGGAGCAGCAGACAAGAAATCAAAGGTGTACTGCAGCGGAAGTTACCTTTAAATTGCTCAGGAGCAAAGTGCCACGTTGAGGATTCCGGGACCCCTGACTCATGGTGCATTTTGCCTCGTATTCATGGGGAAGCTGGACGATGCCTAAGGAAGGCTGCCAAAGAGTCGATGCACTTGAATTATGGCTCTAAACTCAAACACTCCTTGCCATGGAGCTGGTTCTGACTTACCGCGAGCCAACACAGAGCCCACGGCGGCGGCAGGGCTCTGATGATGGCATTGGTGAAGAATATTCAAAGTACCCTGGGCCACTATCAGAACACACAAATCCATCTGGAGGAAGTACAACCACGATGCTCCTTAGAAGTGAAGAAGGCCAGACTTCGTCTCACGGACTTCGGACGTGCGGTCAGGAGGCACTAGTCCCTGGGAAGGGACATCATGCTTGGTAAGGCAGAGGGTCAGCGAAAAAGAGGAAGAGCCGCAACAAAATGAATGGACAGTGACTGCAATAGTGGACTCACCCGTAACAAGTATACCTCCTTCTGGATGACCACCACCCAACCCACTCCCTCTGCCTAGTTTCCTCCCCCTGCAGCAGTTCTCAACCTGTGGATTGTGACCCCTTTGGGGGTCGAACGACCCTTCCCCCAGGTCTCCTGATTCATAACAGTAGCAAAATGATGGTAATGGAGTAGAAATGAAAATCATGTTATGGTTGGAGGATCACCACAGCATGAGGAACTGTATGAAAGGCTTGCAGCATTACAAAGACTGAGAACCAGTGCTCTTGAAGTTCCATGTATCCTGTGGGGTCCACTTAAAGTGCCTCTCCTCTGATAAACCTTCTCTAAGTGCCTTTGAAGTAATCACTTCTTCTTGTGTGGCATGCACAGGCAGAACCCCTCCCCCCATTCATTCCTTCATTCATTCAGCTCGCAAGCCAATGCCAGGTGCTGTGACAAAGCATTGAACACACCAGACAGGGTCCCTGCCCTCTTGATCTTCCAGTCTGTGGAATGGGTGACGATGCTTCAGAGGAAGTACACAGTGTTGGGGAAGGGATTTGGCCCCGGGGGAAAGTCAGACCAGCCTTCCGTCAGGAAGACAGTGATGAGCTGAAGAATGAAGAACAGAAAACGGGTATTGGGCATTAGGAGAAAAAGGTATCTGGTGCACAACGCAGGGGTAACCGGGAGTCTGGTGGGCATGAAGCCTAAGCTCGCTGCCCTTGACTTCATTCTGACTCCCAGTGACCTTCTAAGACAGGGTGGAACGGCCCCTGTGGGTCAGAGAAGGGCCCGGAGCTAGTGTGCAAGAGTAAAGGGAACAACCTGGAAGCCATTACAGGCATGACGATGTCAAGGGTTTAGTCTTGATCCGAGAACCAATGGGAATACATTGGAAGGTTTAAGCAAGGCACGTGGCGTGGCTCAGTGAACAAGATCCTCCTGATCCCATGTCACACTGAGCTGAAGGTCAACCTCCCAGGCTAGACTGAGAGCCTTGAAGATGGGTCTTGGTCGTTACTGTTATCTAGTGTAGAGAATATTCCATCCATGACAAAGGAGCTCACTGAATGCCGGCCAGCTGACTGGGTGGATGGAAGGAAGGATGGATGGGCGGCGACTGGTCCTCGAGGTGTTTTTCATGTAATAAGTTCACATCCTTCTTCCTGTGTCTGGCTGCCCTCTGCCTGGTCTCTACTCCTTTAGCCCCTGGGGTTTCTCCCATCATATGTTTGTCCTCCCTCCTGTTTGAGTCTGTTCCCTGAGTTGATTTCCCGACCTTCATGAAGTGCTTTGCCACAGCAGAGTCAGAGTGCAGACCAGCTGGTGGAGAGTCACATTTGTAGAGAAGATTTCTGACTGCAATGCCTTAGGAGATGCGGGTCAGGAAAGGTCTGGGCTTCCGAGTAGCCTGCCATCTGGTTGCTGGTGGGGGATGGAGCAGAACTGGACGCCTCCTGACAGGGACTTGGAAGGAAGGGGGTGTTTTTCTTGTAGTCTGACTTAGCGATCTGTGGCAGGTTGTCCATCCCCTCTTGATTCAGCTTCCCCGGCTATAAAATGGTGATGATATTAAGATGACCTCATGATCTTGCTCTTCCCGTGGATTGGCTGCCTGGCTTCCTTTGATGAATGCCAGAGTTTCTAGAATAATTCCTATTGGGAGAGTTCATGATTTCTCCTTAGAGCTGAACTGGGGATAAAGACACAATTGGAATCGGCTTTGGGAGTGCTGTGAGCCAGGCATGGCATGCAGAAACAGATCAAAGGTCTTTTGCTTGGCATCAGGCTTGTGGCCCAGGGGCAGGCAGTATGTCAGAGCCGTCTGCTCTATGGACCTGGAGTGGAGGACCCTGGGTCCTCTTCTGCGTGGGACCAACAAACATCTCTTAGAGATGCCTTAGGTGGTCCCCTCTTCTTGCATCCACACTATGGAGATGAACCTATGTTCTCCAACCTCTTTATCAGCCCACCTCAGCCTATGGGGTCTGCGCTAAGAGTTTTAGACATCGCTGTTCCGCCTTGGGGCTGGCGTTAGTCATCTTCCAAACAAAGGGCCAACTCGAGTATCAGGCCCACTTCCTGCTTCAAACTGAGCACTCCCTGAAACAGGGTCTGACCAGACCCCCAAGGGTGAATAGGAGACACTTCATCTTCTAACAGGCCTGGAACTTTTGAGGTTTCTCGCTCCCCTGACCAAGGCTGACCCCTGACTCTACCACCAAGTGATTCCCACATTTCCCCGGCTCCCACCACCTCCCCCGTCACCACCACCTCTGGGGGTCAGGTTGAGCAATGTTTTCCTTGGAGGAGGAAGTACGGGAGAGGCATGCCTCAAAGCTGCTCTGGCAGGAGTCAGCCTTGACATTTGTGTTCCTCGCCCACTGGTTCTTTCTGGTGTATGGGGGGTGGGAAAGCCCATCTGCTTGCATTCCACTAGAACATGGACCTCGTGCGGCTCCCAGGGTTCCTGAGAGACGACCAGCCATGGCATGGGGAATGTGCTGACTCTGATCACCTGGAAAAGAAGCAAGAAGTGGGGAGCAGGGAGCAACGTCCATTCCACAGAGTCTTGGGGCGGCCAAGGAAATGGAGCTGGGCCTTGGCGGGGCGGGGCTGGGATTGTCTGCAGCCCCTGCAGAGAGCATGAATTCCCTCAGATTTTGAGCAAACAATGTGACAGAAAGCCAGCCGGGGAAGAGGTGGGGTTTCCGGTGGCCAGCTATGGCTCATCTGCTTGATGTGAGACAGGTGACCCCCATCCACTAATCAAAATGGGCAGATAGTCCCCAAATGTGGTTCATATAGCCCACTGTGGTGATTGGACAGATGAGGAAATTGAGGCAGCTGTAAGGTGGCCGCATTAGAACTCATGGACCATGAGGGGATCCATGGACCCCTGAGTCTTCCTTCCGCCCATCTGTGACCCCGAGTCCTTGGTTGAATGCCAGTCCTGTCGGCCACAACCACACGGCCCTGGACAAGTCTCTGAACTCGAGGGCCTCTCTGGCTTTTATCGGTCAGCTCCGGCCTTGGGACCACACAGTCTTGGAGATGTGGCCTTCCAGAAACAACATTCCATGAAGGGCTGAACACACACACACACACACACACACACACCAGCTCAAGGGCCAGCGCAGCCTCCCAGCTCATAGGCGCTTTGCTTTCCTAGGGTTTGGGCAGACATTTGGATGAATTGTTTTGTTAGGAGTTTTTTTTTTTTT
>PVJH01030666.1:0-18696 GCA_004026705.1 Nesogale talazaci
GAGGCCCGCACGGGGCAGAGAACAGAGAAGGGCCTTCCTCTTCGCACAAGACGAAGCATGACGGAGGGAGAGACGCTGGACCTCATCCTCCCTCCCGGCCCTGCCTGGTGCTCCAAGAGGAAGATTCAGCCTGCACCCCCCCACCACTGCCCCCACAGCCACCAGCACCCCAAACCAGGAGCAACGGCCGCCCAGCTGTGACAGCAGCCACTGGCAAGAAGCAAGGACGTGGGGCCCCAGAGACACAACAGCTCCAGCCTGGCTTGGGACGGGAAGGCAGGGCACTCGTCAGCCGGTTTCTGGCAGCGGTCACTTCGCCCGGGATTTATTTTGGGGGGAAGGAGGGGCCTGGACTGATACAGGGTTTGGGATCACCAATTCCAGAAGAGGAGAAGGAACCGGGGCTTTGGCAGGAGATGGCAGAGAGAGCCCTGGCTGGGCTTTGGCGAAGGGGAGGGGGGGAGGGAGGTGACTTACTGCGGCTGCCAGCGGCCGTGGTGGCGGAGCGGTCTCTAGCTGTTACCGAGAGGCACCAGCTTCTCCTTGCCCTCTGGTCAGGGGCAGCTGGAGGAGGGCACGTCCCGGGGCTGGGAGCCTGGGCCGGCTGCTGCGGTGCCAGGCCCTGAGCGACAGGCCCTCGGCCACCAGGGCCTCTCGCCATGGCTTGTCCGCGGGTCTCCAGGTGGCGGCTGGCATGGCTGGGCCCCGGCCACTCCGGCATAAGAGAGGCAGGCCTGCCAGGAGCCAAGTGGCGCCGGGGGAGGCCCGGCTGCCAGCCCAGGAGGACGAGGAAAAGGCTACTTTTGTCTCCTGCTCTTGTCTGGCACTCGCTGCCCGGGAGGAGGGGGCCAGAGGCGGCCGCTGCGGCTCGGCCCCGCCCACTGGGAATTTTTGAAAGATGCTTATGGGTGCCTGGAGGATGGCAGACGTGGCAGAGGCGGGTGGGCCGGGCCCCCAAACCCACCACCCACAGAAGAGGGGGCTGGCCAAGTGGGAGAGGGAGGAGGAAGCAGGCGCGCCGGGCCACTCAGCGGCCGCCCCCGAGGAGGATGCTGGGAGTGGGGCTGGGCCTGGCTACGGTCTGGCCAAGGCGCCAGCCCTCCCCATGGATGGGCGGGCAGTCCCGGGCGCCATGTTGTGGCGCGGCCCCGGTTCTGCGGGCTGCTCCGGGAGGCCGGGTGGCCGAGCGGCCTGGGCTGAGTCCAGCATAGAGGCCACATTGTTCCTGGGGTGGCGGCCAGCCCCAGGCCTGCTTCCCGCGCACCACTGCTCTGGGCCACACTCCGAGGCTGCCCTGCCTGGTCCCGGAGGTTGGGCTGTGGGTTCGAATCTGCTCTGTGTCCAGCTGGTCACCCCACCTAGGCAGGTCACACAGCCTCTCCCAGCCTCAGTTTCCCCACTCATGGGGGGGGGGGAACTGGTGCTCCTGTCACCAGCTGCAATGGCCAAATGAGGCACTCAGACACAGCGACCCCAACATGGAGCGCGTCAAGGCTGGGAGTGGGGTGGGATGGGGTGGGGACGCTGACAGCAGGCCTGGGCCCCTGCCAGCTTGGTCTCTTGGGCCTTGGGGTACTTCCATGTGTGCTACAATGGCTCCACCCTGGGCTATTTCTCTCCTCCCCGCTCTCGGGAGAAAATAGCTCCCGCTTTCTTTTGCCGAGGGCTGGGCAGGGGACTCAGGACTCCCAGACTCACGCCCCCCCTCCACCCCAGTTGGCGGACACAGGCCAGAACCCAGAGGGGCCCCCTCACTCCCAGCCACTGGGGTTTGTGCTTGGTGCGCTGTGAGGGGCCAGGGGCTTTCCACACCAGGGCTGGGAAGAGGGACTGCAGAGCAGGCCAGCACCACGCCGTCTGCTGATGCTCACAGCCCCCAGCCCCTGCCTGGCTGCCCTACTGAACTGCAGGCCAAGAGGGGAAGAAGGGGCTGGGTACCTCCTCACCCAGACACCGGCCCCCAAACTGCTCGGCTATCACAAGACAAACCTTGTCCCCACCCCCATGCCTGGGCTGGTCCCTGGCCCCATAGAGGGGACCCCACACCTGACCAACTCACAGGATGTCCACAGGGCAACGGGTCTGAGTTCCCCTCTCTCTTGAGAGCTGAGCCCTCCAACGGTAGGGACTTTGGGTTCACAGGGACACCTACGGCGTCGTCCTGGGCTGCCTGCGTCTGTCTGCTATCCAGACAATGCCTGACCCCACACCCAACCGTGGCCCCGCAGGGTGAGAGAATAAAGTCTTAGGAATCTCGATCGGAGGAGAAGCTTCCACACGCAGCACAGGTGCGTGTCCCTGTGTACAAGTCATGTCCCCGGGCATCTAGCGTACCTACCATGCACGCACCCCATCCAGACGCCCTCCCACCCTGAGGCTGCAGTCTTTATGGGAGCAGACCAACACCTCTTTCTCCCTTTGTGCAGCTGGGGGTCCGGAGGCAGGACCAGGCACTCAAACCCTGGGCCGCCCGTCTACGGCACATCCCTAACCTGGAGCCCAGCCCCTGTCTGGGCAGCCAGGCGTCCAGCGTGTGGCCGTGGCTGTTGGTCCAGCAGCGCACCCAGACCAGGGTATGCAGTTACTGGTGGGGCCCGGTCTCACGCGTCCAGCCCCTTGAGGGTCGCAGCCTCCCTCTCGCTGGGGTTACACGAATGGCACCTCGGCCCCCAAAGGCAGTGCAGTCAGGGCTGTGAGGGCAGCGGAGGCGGCGGCAGTATGGGGTCAAGGAGAAGGCGCTGTCTGGCCGTGAAACAAAAGCTGGCGAAGCAGCAGAGGTGGGAGCCCCAGGACCCGGGCGTCCACCTTGAACACAAAGGGGAAGAGCCCCCAGCTGCTTCACCTGACTCCCGCCCCGTGGCCCGCAGCACGCTGATGGGCACGGGTGGCATCAGGGCAGAGGCACGCCTCGGGACTGGGTTGGCGACCACACGGAGGAGTGAGTCCCTGCCCACTCCAGACGCGGACTCCTCTGCCTGTCGGAGGGGCAGGCCCAGGCCACGGCAGGCTGCCCGCGCCGCACCCGGGTCACATGGTGTCCCCCGCTCTAAGGACGCACCTCGGCTGTGAAGTGACACGTGACTGGGTCCCTGGACGCCTGCTCGGAGCCGATCCTAGAGGCGACAGCCCGACTGGGGATGGGAGCAGGAGTGAGACAGCGCCTCTGGACCTGCGCGAGGGCACCGGCCACATACTAGGCCCGCCAGCTGACGCCAGAGACAAAGCAGGTAGGGTTCCAGGGCCATGTGCCCGGCCTGCAGGGGCCAGAGCCGTTCTCAGCTTGGGGGGAGCCGGGGGCTTGGGGCTAACATTCAGGGGCAGATTTCTATATGGGTGGGGGCAGCAAGGTGCTTCTGCACCCTCTGATACTCACCATACTGCCTCCTCCCAACGCGCCTCGGCCAGAAGTTGCCAACACAGTGGCCTCCGAGGGAGGCTGCCATCAGCCCACCAGAGCCAGGGCAGGCAGCTGGGTCGGCGCAGGGCTGAGGAGGAGGCAGGTCGGCAAGGGCGGGGCTGCACCCAAGTCCCACGGGCTCCAGAGGAAGGGTGGGTGGTCTCGGGAGGTCTCGGGAAGCCAAGGGCAAACCAAGCGCGCTGCCTCGAGCTGATAGACTCACCAGGACCCTACAGAACCAAGCAGGGGTTCAGGAAGCCTCATCTTTCTCCCACGATGATGCCGGTGCTTTCGAACTGCTGACCTTGCAGTCAGCAGACTCATACCCATTACGCCACCAGCGCATTACTGGTCCCCAGCCTCAAGCTCCTCTTTTGGGGGGTGGGGGCGAGTAGGGACAGGGAGGGCCACAGATCCCGACAGGACACACACGGGTCCTTCCCAGCCACAACCAGCATGTCGGTGCCTGTTGGGGTGTGGGCCGCTCTGGGGCACACACTCCACAGTGGAGTTTCTGACTGTACTGAGACATGGTAAAGCCCAACCCCAGTCCATGTCGTTCTAGGATCATTTAAGATGCAATGACGAGAGGTTGATCGCTCTTAAACACATGGAGGAGAGAAAGCCCCAGCAAGCAGCCCTTGCAGCAGGAAGTCCTGATTTCTGCGGCTGGGCTCAGAGACCTCAGGCCGAGGGAAGGAAGGGGCAGTTGGCAGGGAGAGGAGAGGTGGGAAATCGAAGGCTCCCGCTGGCACCACGGCCTTCCTTCGATATTTCAAAGCCTCAGAGGCCAGGTAGAGAGAGGTTGCTCAGGATGCACTTTCCAGCCGGGGCACGACGAGCCAGGCCATGGCTCCAGCATGCCAGTGGGGGGCCTCCGCCGGTCACATCCCGACTCTGAAAGCCTCTGGGGCCCTGGCTGGAGCCCAGGCCCCTCAGAATGCCTCAGGGTGCGCCGTTTCTAGCCACGCGGGTTTCTCAGTGAGACGGGAGGCTGGACTCTGGATCCCAGGCCTGGCCGCCAAGTTTCTCGTCTGAAAATTCACCGGGAGAATTCTGAACGGGGCTCCCCGCATTGTTGTTTCTGTATATACCCCCCCCCACCCCTACCCCATGTACCCATTAAAAAAAGAAAAAGATCAAACCTGATTTTTTTTTTTTTTTTTTAGATCAGTGGTTGTGGGGTCAGAAAGCAGGATGAGGCGCATGTTTCGGGCAGGGGGATGATTCTGTGGGACTCCAAGCTGACCCGGTCCATCTGTCAAAACCCAGGGGCTGTACCACACGGGGACAGAGTCCCCGCTGTTAAGGGGTTCTGAAGGAGCACTTGTGTTAATGTCAACGTACCAGCATGGCTTTGTCACAGACAGAGGCCACTCGGGCAAAGGACACTGGCTAGCACCTGGGGTGCTGGGCAGGGGTGTGGATACAAGGGACTTCTCAGAACATTCTGAGCCATTTCTCTCCCAATCTGAAGCTCCCTGAGAAAACAGTCTTTCAAAGAAAAAATCCACCTGTCTTTATGGGTGCCCGCCCCCCCAGCCCAAGGCCACGAGATTTTATTCTGCCCACGGCCTCCATGTTTTGGAGACCTCCCAGGCCCCTGGGGCTGTGGGGAGCACCCCGAGGAACAGCGGTCAGCTCACTCCTCGCCATTGCTTGGTACTGGTTAACCCGGGCGGTGAAAAGCCACAGGGAAGGGCGCGGGCAGCAGGGACACAAGACGATGCCTGGGTGGCCACCATCCGTTGCTGAAGCCTAGGCTGAGAGAGCCCTTGCCGGTCCACACCCAGGAGCATCCAGACAGAGGAGCGAGTGGGGCTCCGGCCAGTACAGCACCACAGGTCCTCCTGACCCGAGGGGCCAGTGGAGGCATTCAAGGCCCTGAGGACCACCGGCCCCTACTGGGCGCCTGTCTCCCTCCCCCATAGCCAGGCGGCATACAGCAGGACCTCCAAGGGCTGGATGGAGCCTCTCCCAAAGTGGGGCAGAGGCACAGGTGTGCCCTTTGATTCCCTACTTGTGTCCAGGGCCACTAACTACGCATGGGAGTCCCAGAAAAGGCTCTCCTGTCTGGAGTGGGTGGTTCAGGTCCACCCAGGGGCACCCTGGAGGCAAGACCTGGCGATCACCTGCTAAAACACCAGCCCTTGAAGACCTGAGGGGGGCACAGCTCTCCGCAGACCACACGGTGGGAGCGCCCGGGGTGGGGGGAGTTGCCTCCATCGCAAAGCAGAAAACAAACGAGGGGTTACTGAGAATGGCTAAAAGGGTGTTTGAGGATCCGTGTGGGGGGTGTGCCAGGACGCCCAGGTGACCTGTGGGAATCTGGGTTCAGGGAGAGACACAGGGAGATCACAGAGATTAGGTAACATGCGGAACCTTCCCAGTGCCCCTCACCCCTTGCCCGACCCCCCTCCTCCAGGCCAGCTTTCTCCCCCCAAACCAGCAGACAAAGGCCATCCGGTCCAACCCGAGAGAAGCCCGAATCTGGCCCAGGATTTCAAGTATGACTCCCGGGAGGGTGCTTCCAAATTCGGTCTCTGGCCTTCTCAACAAAATGGTCAGAAGAAAGGAAAAAAGGAATAAAAAAAAAAAAATCAAATGAAACTTCCGGGAGTTTACAATCCACTCTACTGCGAGCACCAAGCATTCCCATCGTGATGTCCCCAGACGCAGTGGCGGGTGGTGTGTGTGTGGAGGGTGGGGGGAGGGGGGAGAGGAGGGTAGCGGGGACAGGGGTCTTTCTTCCTGTCCTTCTATAAATCTCTGTCTCCATCTATGTTCTTGGGGCTAGCCACAGTCCAGACGCCCAAGCTCCACTGCCGGAGCCACCGGAACACGGTCCGTCCCGAAAATAAATATTTCCCATGAAAGACCCCTTGTCCCCCTCCGCTCTGAGACAAGGGACTCTTTTTCTGGCCCCACAGACCCACGGCACCGCAGAGGAGAGGAGGGCCCAGGTCATCAGGCGTCCATCTTGCTCTAACAAGGTGCCTGGCAAATCGCGGCCAATTCTTCCGGGTCTTGGTACCCAAGGGGGCTGAGAGGTTTGGGGAACCCTGGATCTGCATTGGGCCCAAGAACAATGAGCTCATCTGAGGTGAGCCCCACCCACCTGAACGTCCTCCCCATTTCCGGTGAGGACACCGGGGTCTGGGGCGCGTACTCAACACCCCATCCTTCCCCTGCCTCCGAAGCCTGGGAGCCCCTGGGTGTTCTCCGAGGGTCCTTCTTGGGAGATCCAGGCCAGCTAGACCCTGGGGAGGGGTCCCCTTCGCTAGCACACACAATCATGTCGCAGGATCACCAGTGGGACTGGGCCTCTTTGCGGGCGTCCACCATTTGTGCAGCAGCCCAGCTCAGCTAGAACCCGGCAGAGCCCTGCCCGGTCCAAACAGCCAGGATTCTCTTTCGTGCCCACGGCGGGGGGGTGGGGGGTGCGAGGGAGAGGAGGAATCTGTTCTCATGGTCCCTCTGTCCGGCAGGACCCAAACTGGGTTCTCTGATTGCTGAGGAAGCCAGAAAATAACCAACACCAGCCCCAGGAAGACACTGAGGGTCCTTCGTCACGGCAACGGCCAGGGTGCCCGGCACGTGCCCTGGAATGTGCTCTGTGGGTGACGTCATCTCTGCCTGTCCGCCCAGCGGCCTCCGCAGGCCGGTGCCATCAGCCCCGTGCATAGGGCACGGGCCCCGAGAAGAGCGTGGGTCTGGCGGGGCTCACACCCACTAGAGCGATACAGGCAGGCAAACCACCTCCCCATGGGCCTGCCTGGGCCCCCTCAGAATCCCGCTCCACAGCCATGCACACAAACAAGGTCATTCCCAAACCCTGGCCCCTCACCAGAGATACATGCGGTTTCCCTGGATGGCCGCAAGCTTTCCATCCAAGCAGGGTGGATGCTGGTCTCCCCACCCTTCCTGCAGGCCTCAGGGGGACCCTGACGCTCCACTCTCCCAGCCATCCACAGTGTCTGCCCCAGCCAGGTCCACAGTATATAGGCCATCTCCCCCCACATCCAGGGGACATGCACATGACAGAATCATCATGGGAGTAGGGGTGGAGGCAGGGGTGGGAGAGGGTTGCTACCACACCAGCCCCCTCCTGCACTGCACTTCTGACTAGAGTGCCCGGGGCTTCTAAGGGAGTCAGAAGCTGGACATGGACACGGGAAGGTTCCATCCTGGGTGAGGAGCCACCCCTGGAGCTTGCCCCTGCTTAAAACCAAATTAAAACGGACCTGCCCTCACCCTACACCCCTGCCAGGGGTCCACTCCCCAGCCCCTTGCCCCAGGCTGCCATTCACCATGCTCTCCACGTTAAATTCAGAAGAGGCACACAGGAGGCCAGCCCCAGTTTCGTTTTCGGGTCTCTGGGTAAGGATATGTGCTGCTGCAGGATGGGGTCACAGTGCCATGAGGCTGCCCAGGTGGGACCCTGAGGAGCACCAGGGAAGAGAGGGCATGCGTGCCCACCCACCCAGCTCCTTGGCACCCATCATCTTTACCCATCACAGCCTGGCACATGTGGTGCTTGCTGACTGCGGCAGAAGATGGGCTCTGAGGCTGGGGCTGGCAGCACCCCTCTGCACAGTGGCCCCATGGACCTCTCCTTGGCTTGTTTCTGCCTGAGGAAGGGGCACGGGTGGCCCTCTATCCGTCTGCTCTAATCCTGATTGCTATCCACCCACCTTGGTGCCAGGTCAGGTGGTGGCCAGCCTTTTGAGCATGGTGGTCTGTGATAGTGGACCAGGAAGACACGGCCAACATGTGGCAAGCCAGGCTCCCAGGGGACTGGCGTGTCACACGATGGTTCATCCGGACAGTGCCAGCATTGGACCAGGCAGGGTTCCTCGGGCAGGCGCAGAACCTTTGCCAGCTGTGCCTCCTTTCTGGGACCACCTGATGCCCCCCTCTGATGAAGTCGGATATACATAAGCCTGGTTCTGAAAACAACAGGGGCCGGTTCAGAAAGGGCAGAAGGAGAGCTATCGTTCTGGCTGCTTGGTAGCCAGGCCCTATGAAGGGCCTGGCTCGTTTGGGGCTGCGGGAGTGATGTCGGGTGGGCTTCCACGAGAGGGAACCCAGAAGCCCACTTGGCCCTGCTCACATCCCTGGAAACCCAGCTTCCAGCGCCAGCTCGACCTCCTACGTGTTTTGGAAGGCAGCTTCCCTTCACCCCGTTATTTTGTGGTCAAGGTTATCCAAACCACATTAGTGAGGGAGGAGGCGGTGCAAGGGAAGTCGCACCTGCCGAAACGATCGGATTGAAAAGCAGCCTTAATCCTCCTTGGTCCCGGGGTTTCATGTTCACACGGGAGAAGGTGCCCACAGGTACATACGGCCCCTCTCCACCGCCCCCCCACCTCCCGGGAAGGGGGGGAGGGGGGCTGAACCTGGTGTAGAAAATAGGAGGAAGGTTCAGCAGGCAAGCAGAATCAGCCTGGGTGTTGGACGCCCAACTTGGAAGAAATGAATCTGTGAAGTCTCCCTCTCGCCTTGTGTTTTCGGTCATGGTCACATTCCTGCGGGGCCCCTGGGTCTCCAAAATACACCCCGGGCTGCTGGCCAGGTGTTAGAGCCAGCCATCTCAACAGAAACCTTGAGGAGCGTGGGCAGTGGCTGGTTTTCGTTCGATGCCACCAATAACAACAGTGTGGACACCGGGGCCTGCCACGGAAGTGGCACCTGACCAAGGTTGCCCTGAATCTGTTCTCTGTTCATGGGGCCAGCAGAGAAAAAGACGAAGAGAAGGCCAATTTGGATAGTGAAGGAAAGACTGAACAATGTCCAGGATGGAAAAATGAAACAAAACAAAAAAAAACCCCAACAACCCGTGATCTCCAAATAACGTTCTAAATCCACCTGGTCTCAAAGCAGCTGTTTCTCTCCACTGGTCTCCCCATTGTGTCTCAGATCCCTCCCCAAGTGCCCTGTGTGTTTCACCTGCCTCCTGCGGATGGCTGGAACACCTGAGAAGGGCGTGAGGGACCCCTCCCCAAGTTGCAGAATTTTTACTTCGAGGCCTGGAGTTCTTTGCAAGCTGGGGGGGGGGGGGGGAGCGGGCATCGGGTTCGGGGATCCAGCCTGAGTCCCCCGTCTGTAAAAGGCCAGCCCTCTTAGGAGGACTCATCCTGGAAAACCCTTCATTAATATTTAAATACTCACTAAGTAGCGAAAGTGAGAAATGCACTTACGTCTTCCCAAGCGTCTCCTAGTAGCCGTGACCTGAAGCGGGGCAAGTCCATAGCCCTGTACTTCCCAGGGGCACGCGGTGGAAGCTGCCAGCGCCTCGCTAACGGCGACCACGGCCGGACCCGCTCCGAGGCCCGGGTTCAAAGCGCCTCGTTCCGTCTCGAGTCTTCAAAACGGCAAAGAGTGAAATGGTGCCACATCTCTCCCAACTCTTCTGTGGACGGGCTCACGCGGCTGCCGCGCGGGGAAGCAAACGCGCCGCTTAGCCCCCCGGTTCCTGGCGTCACCCACGGCGGGCACCACCGCCGCCCACGCTGCTGCTTCTCCCCGGGCTCCCGCTGCCTGGAGAGGGGCGCCGGCCCGATACCCGGCGGTGGGAGTCCAGCTTCTCCGCGTCCCGAACCACACCGCGGCGGCCGCGACGGACCTTTGTCCCAGATGAAAACGAAAGCGCGCCAGGCCCCGGGCGCCCACGCCCTGCCCCGGAGGGCTAGGGCTCGCCGCGCGCCGCCAGAGTTTCTCGAAGTTTACGTGCTGCCCGGAGGGGCGGCCGCCGCGGGGCACAACTTGCCCGTCCGGGCCGTCGGGCGCTCACGCGGCGGGGGCGCACAATGGGCGGCCGGCGGGGCGGCGCGGGACGGGCGCGGGCCAGCCGGTCGGCCGCGGCTCCGGCGCGGCCCGAGAGCTGAATGCGGCGGCAGCCGCGGTGCCTTGGCACAGACGCGCCGCGCGCCCGGTGCATGCTAATGGCCGGTCGGCCGCGCCATGAATTATTCAGCAGCAGCGCGGAGAGGTCCAGCGCGGCGCGAAGGGCGGCCCGGGCGGCCGGCGCGTCCCCCGCCGCCACTGCCGCGGCGACTTCCCAAACTTTCCCTAGTCGGCCCTGCGGACGCGGCCCCCGCGGCGCCGCCGTCCCCACCCGTGCGCGCCGGCCGCACTTCCCCCGTTGCCGCCTATTTTATGTCTTTTGTCTCGGAGTTGGCACCTGTCCCAGAGAGCGCGTTCTCTGCCCACCCCTTCGCCGCCGCCGGAGCGGGGCGGGGGCGGAGACCAGGGACCCGGAGGCGGGGAACGGGCGGGAGAGCGCGGCGCCGGCAGGCCCGGGCCCGGGGGACCGCGCCCGGGCGGCTGTGCCCGAGCGCCCAGGGCCCCGGTTCGGCGGAGAGGTCACGGCGACGGCCGCGCCCGGAATACCAACGAGCCGCCCGCGGCCCCGGCCCCGCGCTGCGGTGAGGACGCGGCGCCCCTCCCCCTGCGCGCGGGCGGGGCGGCGGCGCGAGCAGCGGATTCGCCGCCGGGTCCCGCGCCGCGCCCCGCAGCCCCGCGTGCGCGCCCCCGCCTGCCCCGCGGCCACGCCGCCCTGGGCGCTCCCAGCTCGCGCGCCCCCGCCGAGCCGTCCTCTGTGCCGCGGGAACCCACCCGCCTTCTGTTTGGCGCCCCCGGCCCACGCGGCCGGCCTAGGGTGCCGTGTCTGCACGAGCCCCCGCCGCCCTGGCACAGGAGCGGCCTCCGGAGCGCGCTCGGCGGCTGCGCTCAGAGACACCGGCTGCCATGATTGCGGGCGGCGGTGCGCGCGCGCGCGCGCGCTCGGGCCGGGCGCGGGGAACCGGGGCGGACCGACGGGAGCGGGCCTGCCTACTACGTAGTGTCCACAGCTCCGCGCTCTGCTGCTTGGGTCGCTCCCCAGGATCTTCCCGCAACGGGACCAGTGTGCGCTGCAGGGGCCCTTGACGTGGCTGCGGGACCGGGTAGGGGGACCCAGAGGGCAGGGTTTGTGCCAGGACGACCCTGCTAGCAGCTGCCTGAACACCTCTAGCCCCAACAAGGCCAGTGTCCTGAGGCATGCGGGTGGGAAGGCGCGCACAGTACTGGAGGATGTGGATCGGACGCATGGCACCCAGAGAGGTGAGGGAGGCGCAAGGTGCCAGGCAGAAGGGGGCGCGCACCGTGCCCCGGAGAGCCAGGGTACAGCGCCTGGAGTGGAGGAGGCCGGGGCACGGTGCCCCGCTTGCTGCCCAGCTCCCAGCCCCTCCTTCGCAGAAACAACTTCCTGCTGCCCCCCACCAGGGCGCAGGACAAGCTGGGTGAAGTTCAAGGCCTCAGTGTTACAGCCATGGAGCTGCTCTCTGACATGGCTTCCTCGGGGCCCCGCGGGGAGCCAGCTCTGGCCTGGAGCAGTGGCGGCAGCACACAGATTATTAAGGGCTAGAAGGCCCCCCCCGCAGCGGCGGCGGCGGAGGGTGTTCCAGTCAACCCCTCCTGCACATGGACAGAGATGGCCTGGGTCTCCGCCTCTCAGGCACGGCCATGAAACAACTGCTCTGGTCTCTTCTAAGAGCCCGGTGGCCCTTGCTGTCCCCAACAATCGAGACGCTGGCTGGGCCCCATCCCAACGTCCCTTCTGCTTGCCTGCACCTCCCCCCCCCCCCCCCCAGCTGGCCTTGGCATTCTAACCAGTGTCCCTTGACGTCACATCTCGCCATTTCTGTCAACCAATTGAAACTTGCCCATTGTCATAAAAATATATATACTTTTTATACCATTGGTGAATTCAAAAGTTCCTCACGTCCCGGTGTTGCCAGAGAAACTTCAGCCCACATGTAGTGGACAGCAAGCAGAGAGACTGGCCCTGCTGGGCAAAGCTGGGTAGAGCAGTACTGCCAGGGGTTCCGGCTGCCCACCGGCTGTCTCTGAGGCACGGGACACACACCACCCATGACCTCGGCCTTGAGTCGTATTCAATCCTCCCCTCCATTCACCCGCGCCACCCTCCCCCCCCCCCCAACCCAGGAAATAGCATCAGCTTTTGAGGAGGAAGAGAGAATCTATTGAGGAAGTTTCCAGAAATGCTTTCCTAGAAGGGAGGGGGGAGTGGTGGTGGGCTCTTAACTTCGGTTTTTTCTTTCTAGCTTTCTAGGCATAGGTGGTTTTCGGTGTGTGTGTGTGTGTGTGTGTACGTGTGGCTTTTTTTCCCTTAGCAGAAAGCCCCATTTTCTGAAATAAAGAGGTCTTTTCCACTGTCTGTATTGAAATCCGATCGACTTTCACTTTGCATAGCTCAGAGTTGTGAACACTACCAGAGGACTGAAACCAGGGTGATCTCACCACTGGGGTGGGTTTCACTACCCAAGTCCCACAAGGCCCTTCTCAGCATCCAGGGCAGTGGGTCGGAGGGGCTGGCATCCCAGAAAATCCCCAAGGCTGCTTTCCCAGGAGATGATGGCCAGACTCAGAAATGCCATGCGGGCAGGAGGTGATGATCTTTCGGGTCTAGCCAGTCCGTTATGATTTCCTTTGCAATGAAAATGCAGAGCCCTCAAGAGGGTCTGGGGGGGGGGGCAGTCCCTGACTTCTCCTAGAATCCCTGGCCGACTCCTGCCACCAACTGCCAGCACACACACACACACACACACACACACACACACACACACACACACTCCTTTCCAGATCTGCGCTGTAGAGCCTCGTAAGTGGACCAAAAAAAAGCTCCTTCAACGCATTCTGTGGCTCAGCAAGTTTGGTGAATCCTAAAAGACACACAGAAGCAGCAGCAAAATGCTTTTCAGACCCACCACCACCACGAAATGTGGTTCGGTGTAGAGACTTTTTAAGAGTGAACACTTTATCAGCTGAATACCACATCTTGAGTGGATTTGTTGTCAAAATGACCAACAAGCTCTATAATGCCCAAGGAGGAATTCTGAAAAGAAAAAGACAGTGACCATTCATCCTTAAAACCACCCCCCCAGTACAACTTCGGGACTGCTACCGGCCTGGAAAGAAGACATCCATGTGAAAGACAATCTAGTCATTTGAAAAAAAATTTACACACACATAGGTAGACTGAATCCAAACACATCAGAATCTATTTATAACCGTTTTCCTAAATGCCATAAATAGTATAATGAATGCCATATATGTTTTGTGACTAAATGGGTGAATTTAAAACACTACAGTTTCAAAGCCACAAAGAAAAGGCAGTTATCCTCCATGACATCATTATATCTTTGGTCTCATCGGCACACACACAAATTTGACAACTCTATCATTAGTGAAGGCAGTGACTACATACCAGGATAGCAGCTTGGTAATTTTCACCTAAAAACCATTGTCTAAGCCTTTAGACTCACAAGCCTTCTTTTTAGTATCAGATATTTTCTTCTTCTCCTTCTTATTTCCCTCCTTTGTTCTCATGCAGTAATAAATTAGTTTCATACCTTGGCTCCCCTTCTAATTTTTATTTGGTACAACAAGAAATAGGGTGAGTCAGAACAATATGTGAGAACAGAGACACTTTTTTTACCCACCCCTCCTTCCTCTCTCAGAGTTGGCAAGGATTTACATATGATTTGGTTGCAAATTCCAAAATCAAATTTTGCTTTATTCAGGAAAAGGAATAGCACTCCAGTAATTTCATTGGAGATTATTCGGGGGTTTTTTTTTTCCTCCTTGCTATGATATTAGAGGATTCCAAGTAAATACAATATAAACTGTGCTCAGATCTTCCACAAAGGCGGCCTGGGGAATTTAACTTGTTCCTGAGCAAGAGAGGAGGACAAGATTTCTGGAAGGAAAAACTTCCCTCTTGTTTGTATGCCTGAGCCGGGTCCGAGGTCGGAAGGCTGTAGTTACAGGATCGGTTTTATTCCAGCTATGTCCTCCCTCAACCTTTTCTGTCCAGTTTCTCCCTCGATCTGTCCAGTAGGGATTCAGTGAGTGGTTCCTGCGACCCACCCTCATCCCCCCCCCCCCGGCCCCCAGGCTCGGGTCTCCCTAATCCAGCCTCTAGAACACAGGCTCAGCCAGGGTACCTTTAAGCTTAGTCTGTTTCTTCTCAAAGTCACGACATTTCAATAGTTAAAACTTGTTCTGTCACCATGGCATTGGGAGGACACAGTAAGCAGATGCACAGTCCCGAGCGCGTCCACCCGGTTTTAAACATTTCGGCCTGGACACGCTCTCCGTCTCACAAAGCCGCCTGGGGACCTGGAGCGTGGGAGTGTGTGGCAGCTCCCCGTGAAGATGCCACTTCAGCCCCTGCTGCAAACAATGTGCCCTTTCGCGCCGCTGCTAAGAAGCTTTGGGGGCTCTGTATAAAGACAAACAAACTAAGCTGATGGGGTTTGGGTGGTGGTGGTGGGGGGAGGTATTTTTCCTCTTTCACTTTTGTCTCCCAGGAACTTTCAGGGTTGGGGGTTCCATTTTGATAAGCCTCTCCCGCAATAACTCCTCCAGGTTTTCTGCATGAGCCAGTCTGCTCCCTAGACCATCAGCCCCTGTCTCCCCGGGGAAACATATTTCTATGTGATTTCACTCTTCCAGTCAGAGGGGGGGGGTCTCCCCCGAAGGAATCCGGCCAGAACTCACACCACGGGGAGGGTGGCTCAGCCTGGGGAAGGACAGACAGACACGTAACGTACATAGGAAGCTTCTTTTCCTTCCATACCGCACAAAGCCGTTCTTAAACTTTTGCTTTGGCTCACCCGGTTTTAAGCCAAGCTTGGCACTATCTCCTGGTAATAGAAATGGATCCTTGCTGCAGGATCAGGCCTATTGGAGCCCCAAAGCATTAGGGTAGGGTACTAACAATGCCTTCTGATAAAATAGTACGTTTCGGCAGGAAGACAAGTTCCAGAACCTATCTTGACTTTCTTTCTTTCTTTTCCTCTCTTCTTTGTCTTCCTTCCTGTCGCTAATTTCTTTTTTTTTCTCATTCTTTTTTTTTTTTGCCTTTCTCTTTTCTTTCTTCTTCCTCTCCCTTTGTATCTTCCTACCGATTCTATCTACCCCCCCCCTTATTTTTTCTTTCCTCTCTCCCTCCCTTCCTGACTCCTTTTCAACATCAAGAAGACTTGCGTGTGCCTGCAGCTGATATCGATCATACTCTCGATGGGCTGACGGATCTAAACCAGATCCCTGCAACTTTCCCGGGCCACTCTTTCACGGTTTTCACATACGGGAACTCCACCCAGCCACTTTTCACTATGAGCCGCCTGTGTAGGTAAAGTCACAAAGAAGTGTGATGACCGGGGCTATGTCCTTCGGGGGGTTAATCGCCCCCCTCCAAAATAAATGCCAGGCAGAAAAATAATACATACCTACAATAAATATCAGAGTGTTCACACACACAGAGACACACCGAGAGGCAGACATGTGAATATACAGTAAATAGGACATATATGCCAGTTAACAAAATTTCTTACAGGCAAGAAGTTAGAGTTCGTATTTTCCATGCTAAACTGGTAACCATACAAATTAAAAAAAATTTTTTTTAAGATGACGGGGCCAGTGTCCCTGGTCTACCAATAATATACTGAGATGCTTGACATTATTACAAGAATGAGGGAGGGCACCGCACAGGTGGAATTTTCAGAAGAGAAAAAAATCTGAACTACCTACCCCTCAGAAGGGCGACGGGAGTGCCATGTTCATTTTACTTGCTCGATTCTGCAAAACTCAGCCAGCCTAAGCAGCCTTATTTATTATGAAATATTCACCAGAAAAATATTACGAAATAATATTCTCCCCCTCAGGGCTCTTGGGGCCACTTCTAGTGCCTCTGGAGCAATTTAGAATACACCAGAATTTGGATTGCAGCAGTTTCTAGTATGGAATGCCAATTCCCAGGACAATGGCAGGGCCCAGAGTGTTTGAAGAGGGTTTCAGCCTCGAGGTGTCCACAGAGTGAACGTCCACCCACTCTCCTGTAAGAAACCTTGATTTATGTAAAGGTCATCCGTGTCCAAGCGCTCTCTTATTGGGGCTTGAAGGAGTGCTTATTGATAATATTGATAATAACCATGTAATACTTCTCGGCTTGGCCATTTTAAACTTTACAGACGGCCAGATGTGTTTTGGTTTTGCTCTGGCCCTCGTGTTTTAAAATCGAGCTAAAGTGCTAACACGGGCACTTTGCATTTTTATTCCCTTTTCCTGAAGGTGATCTGATAACTTTCATGCCCACTCTTAACTCAGCCATTCTTCAGCCTGCTAGTAAATTATAAGCTTCTCTGGAATAAAGAATGAAATTGAAAGAGAGAGAGAGACCGAAAAACAAACAACAACAACAACCACAAAACCCCGAGTTGTTAAGCTGGGAAGGACGGCAGGGACCTTTTTAAGTGGACACTTTTGCTTGTGGCTTCTTAAAAATGATCGCAAGAAAACCTCACGTGCCCGGTGTGTTTTTGTGGTTGTTGTCTGGGGGACATCTTTCTGCAGGGGGAGTGGGGAGAGAGGGTCCCTGGCAAGCACTTGGAATTTGATCCTATTTATTGAAATAGCCGCAGTTTCATGTTTGTTAACATCTTCGTTTGAGTTCGTGCACCAGGGGTGTGAGGTCCGCTTGTGTCACCCCCAAGGTCATTTTCCGGGCTGCCTGAGGTCCTCGTCCTGAGAAGGACTGGGCGGCATTTTTACAGAAAATGTGCTCTGCTGCCCAGATGTGCTCCCTTGCCCTCAGTGTAGGACGGCGGGACCGGGGTTCACATCGAATGACTGCGAGAGGCCCCGGGAAGAAAGGCAGCGTTGACTGTGTCCGGCACCAGGCCATTTCTAGAGGATTTTTTGGTGTTGTTCCTAACTTCTAATCTCCTAGCTGGGAATACAGAGCATGCCTTTCTTTGTTTTTTTATTTTATTTAAAAAATTTTAATAGAATATAGCAGTCACCCTAAAAAGAAGGTCCATCCGCCTGATTTTATGTGCCGTTAATATTTTTACACTTGATCTTAGCCAAAGCCTGAGAAGCAGTGATCACACACACATACACACACACGTTAATGTATTTCAAAATAACTAGACATGTGGCCAGGTGTTTTTCACTCCTGGGCTAGCACTTTTGCAACGACACATAACAGTATGAATGTTTAACTTGCTCGGGGTGCTGAAGCTTTCGTTCATGTATCACCCATTAACCAATTCTTTAACCACGTTCTCAATAGGCTATGAGTTTCCGCTTCCAGAGTGGGCCTCTCCGGATGGGCTTTTGTTGTGATTTTCCAGGAGGAGGAACTGGACTTGGGGGCTGCCAGCCGCCTCCCAGCTCTCAGGAAAGACCGTTCTCAAAAATGGAGAGGCCGAGCGTGTACAGACGGACTCCGAGGCACGAGGGAGCCTCCCTCCTCTGTGGGCACTGAGCACTCGCTTGCTGGCGCACACCTGAATCTGCAGCTCAGAAACCCGGCCAGCCGTAACCAAGAAGCCAAGCAGGCCGCCACCCGCAAACAGTCTGCCTGAAACACAGAGTTCTTTGAGGTGGCGAGAAGAATTATAAATAAAATCGCACCCAGGCAGACAGACTGAATGAGGCTTTTAAGACAGCCTGCTCAAGCTTGAAGACTTAGAACATTAAGCGTTAGCTCCCTGAGAATAATATCCTGGGAGGGGTGTGTGTGTGTGTGTGTGCATGTGTGTGTGTGTGTGTGTGTGTGTGTGTGTGAAAGATGCAGCGTGTGTGCATGTGCCTCTCTGTGTGCGCGCGCACATGGACGTATGCATGCACACACATAAAGGACCATGTATGTGTGAGGGGCTTTGAAACGCTCATGGAAAGTAGAATCAGGTGATAAAGGGAGGTCCCCGTGAGCTTTCTGAAGCCCCCTCACCTGGGTATGTGGGGAAAGCTGAGGCAGTGTCTGCTGTATGTGTGCGTGGTAGCATGAACCAATTTGAGGTCTGGGAGACAAGCTCCTCTCCCAGGTAAAAGGGGTCCCTCCCTGTGTTCTCCTGGGGGCCCTTCCTCTTTCATCATACATGTGCAGATCCCCAAAGTGGAGCCTGCCGTGGAGAACACATCTTAGCTACAGGGGAAAAAAATTCCCTGCAAAGAAAGTTCTCATGAGTGGACAGTCAAGCTGACCAATTCATCCTCATCGGCAGCAACGGCCAAGCGGGTGGTGAGTACAGGTTTAGGGACTTAAAGTATTGTCCCCTACCCCATCGCAGCCGCCACCAACGGCAGCTTAGACCGTCCACCTCCAACCCCAGGAGGATGGCAGACTGGGCACAGACCCTTACCCAAAATCAGATGGAGTGAAGATGCAGTTGAGGTGCCTCTGGCCTCGGGGGCAGACATGCAGGCCATCAGAGGGTCCCTAAATT
>PVJH01030667.1:0-24604 GCA_004026705.1 Nesogale talazaci
CTCAAATAAGTCTAGTTACATTACATAAGCATTACATAAGCACAACACTCGTCCTTATAGCTTTGAGTTCCAAATCCTGTGCACTTTACACCTTCTTTCAATATTGCCCAGTGATTTAGGAAAGGTGACTGGAAGCTAATAACCATATATACTTGAATATAAACTGGCCCAAACATCTGTCAAAAGCTGCGTTAAAACTGTGCTGAAAAACTCAGCTTATACTTGGGTATATATGGTACCTTGAGATGTAACTGATTAATATGGCCCTACTAACCACCATCCATTTTATTATGTATTATCAATTCCAGTCCCCGGGCTTGTGATTACCGTGGCATTGTGAAGGGAATTATCTGTTACAGTAAGATGGATATATTCTAAGTCTCCACCTTTGTTATCCAATTCACTACCTTTTGTGTCCTTGGGGATATGGTGTGCTGAAGGTCAAAACTCATACCTGCATATAAGACTGGGCCATCTCTGAAGCAGGGACACAGAGAACGCCTAGGACTCCCAGAAGAAAGGTCACCCATGGAATACATTTGAAATCTCTGCCTGAAGCCACAGAGGCTGAAACCAGAAGCACCAGTTACTGCATCATGAAGACCATGGGATAGAGCCAAGGAGTTACTAAGCCGAGACTAGAGTCTAAGGCAAGGGCTTCCTATGGGAGAAGAGAGAAGCAGCACCAAGACGACAAGACAGCGAGAGCATGAGACTGTGGAGCAGAGCAGCAGGCCGACTTCCTGGCCAACTTAGGCGGAGGCCATGGGACCGTGTCTGAGAAGCTGTGCAAGTGAATACTGGCCGAGAGAATGTACCCAGGCCAATGGCTGTATCCTGACTCGTTACTGATCCTGGCTCGTGGGGATCTTTTAATTTCCCTAATAAGTCCTCTGAATTGTGATTGTCTGCGATGTCTGTGCCCAGGTTAGAAGTAGAGCCCTAGGGGAGAACTAGTTGGAGTCAGTAAGGAAGGCTGGAGGTTTTTGGCATGTCTGACCTCTTTCGTATGGCCACAGAGAAGCCAAAAGAGGTCACATACGGGCCAGGAGGTCGTTTCCAGCCCTAATACCAACATCACGCATTTTCCCTCTCTGCTTCCAATAGAACATGAAAAAGCAAGACTCCTAAGTCTCAGGTTTGCTAATGATTGCACATTTATACACCTTGAGTGACAGAAATATATCTTGGGAATTATAGTTTAATAATCCCAGAAGTCAGCACATTAATGCCCAGAGACAAAAATAAAATGTATGACTGTCTAAATATGCTTAAGGTTATTCTGAATATATTGGAGGGGATTTGATGTACAAAAGTTCTTTGCTATCAGCACTTTAGAGTGAGTCTGTGAATATGCTTCATTTCCACATTCTCAGTTTCAGTTGAATTTCACTTCTCCTGTATCTTTCTCTCATATATTTAATTTTGAATCTGAAAAACAAATCAAAGCAAAATAGAATGCCCCCCATACTTAATATACATATACACCCTTCCATATATACCCATCATTTTTATATAGCAGAAATTCTAAAGAAGTGGTATTAAATTTGGTTTTTAGTATAAGTGAAGCTATGTCTCCCAAAGAGACTGAATGATGAAAATAGGTCATTTTGAATATTAATGCACAGAGTTTGATAATCAGCTGGTTAATGCATTACTGCCTGTCCAGCTTGAGGAAGGCAAGGCACTTTGGTACAGAAAGAAATCCCACAAGGAAGCCAATGATAAAGAGAGAGTCATCAAGAACAAAGCATCAATTATTTATTCTGATCACCATCACCAATATTTTCCCAGGATACATTAATAATCTTAGGTTAACATACAATAATAAGGCACACCCAGGAAGGTACTTTTACCTTTTCTACCTGAAACTATCTACCAAACAGGCCCTTTCTTGGTGCATGTACCTCACATTTTAAGTCTTTGAGAACATTTCGTTTGCTTCTGGTCCTTTCAGACAGTCCATTTCTCCTCTTCTCTTCAAACCAATTGGTCATATATAAGTACTGATGATTGCTTATGAATTTTTCAGCGATAGTCTACTTCCCATTCCATCACCATTCTAACCAATGGATACTCTTGCTCTATCCCATTCCCTAGACTGGTAAAGACTACTACTATTTCAACATTATCTATAGGTTGGCTTATTAGCAACCTACAATATGCAGGTGACACAATCTTGCTGAAAGCAAAGAGAACTTGAAACACTTGCTGATGAAGATCAAGGATCACAGCTTTCAACATGGATCACAACTCAATGTAAAGAGTATCGAAATCCTCACAATTGGACCAGTGGGTGACATCATGATAAATGGAGAAAAGACTGAAGTTGTCAAGGAATTCATCTTCATTGAATCCATAATCAATGTTCATGGAAGCAGCCAGGAGACCAAATGGAGCCTTCTATTGGTAAGTCTACTACATAAGACCTCTTTGAAGTGTTGAAGATCAAGGAGGTTACTTTGAAGACTAAGGTGAGACTGACCTAAGCCTGGATAATTTCAGTGGCCTCCTATACATGTGAATGTTGGAAATTAAATACAAAAGACAGTAATAACTGATGCGCTTGAATTATGATGCTGGTGAAAAATCATGAAAGCATCATGGACTGCCAAAAGAAACAACAGCCCTTTCTTGGAAAAAGAACAGCCAGAATCTCTTTAGAGGCAAGGATAGAAGGACTTTGTCTCATATAGAGATATGCAAGTTTTCCAGAGAGACCAGTCTCTGGGAAAGGACATCACAGCTTGGCAAAGTAGAGGGGCAGCAAAAAAAAAAAAAAAAAGAGGGGAATGTCTTCAAGAAGATGGCTTGACACGGTGGCTACAGTAATGGGCAAGAATAAGTGTGATTTGGGTGCAGGGCTGGATGGTGCTTCAACTTGCTGTCTGCAAGGTCACTCTGAGAATGACTGACTGGATGGCATCTAACCACCACATGGTTTGGCAATAACTTTCACAAGGTTGTCTCTGAGATCCTTGCAAAGAAAGAAAGAAACAGGAAAATCCTGAGGTCAATTTGGCGGGTCTTGCTTTATTTTACAGTTAAGGAACAGGAGGCGCACAGAGCAAGTTACTTACGTGGTGAGCTATCCAGCATGCGCAGCCTGAGTGACAGGATATTTGCCTCTGCTCCCTTGAGTCCAGGCTCCCTTCTGGAATCCCTACCCATAAGATTTCTAATTCTATTTGCTTCTGGGTTTTACTGTATCTAATCATCTTTGCTGAGACGTCTCTGCTCCATATCTGCTCCCCAGAACCCTTACTCTCAGGCCCTCAGACTACAAGTAAAAGAATATACAGAGGACTCGGTGGTTACATTTATTAGTCTTTCCTATTGCTCGGTACTTAACGGGGTCTTTAACTTTAATTAATAAACAAAACAAACTAAAAATCCCTGTTCTCAAAGAGCACACCAACAATTAGGGAGAAACAGATAACATAACAGATAGCCCAAGAGAATTGAATATTAGCAGGTGATGGGCCTGTATGTGTATGGAAGAGGTATAGGGATTGTAGGAAGCGGGGGGGAGGATAGCGATGGGAGTTGAGGTAAAACATATTTCAAATAGATAGTTGGACTCGACCTGTGGAGAACATGGTAACTTGGCAAAGACTTGAAAATTATGAGCTCAGGGAATTTCTCCAGAACAAAGTGTTCTATGCTAAGAAGCAATAGGGCACAGGCCTCAGGAAACCATCACTGCCCTTTAGAACACAGTTCCTCGCTAAATATCATAATATTTCTGTTATTCTGTTTCCACCCAAGAACCATCTGTCTTCAGCCAAAATGACCTTTGATTAACATCTCTTTGGATTTTGACTTGGATTTTGTTGTTGTCTTAAGTAATAATCTCTAATTTCTCTCTCCAGGTTCTAACATCTATTGCAATGGCTATATGGAAACTCCCAGTCGAAATTGAAGTGTTTTTCAAGGAAGTTAACAAATTGTAATGTCAGTTAGAAATGCTCAGGGTAGTTGTTTATCAGGGCACGGTACAAAGTTGCAGGTCTGCTAATAAAATTCCAAAGGTCCATATCTCAGCCCAACATTCTCAGCTCCACTTCATTGGGTCACTAAGTTTCACATGTCCCAATTACGTGCCCAGAGGCACCCCACTTGTCAAGCCAGCCTCCTGTACCAAAGTACTCCTATTAACTTGTTTCTTGACCTGGGAATCCACCACTCTGTCCCACGTGCAAGATGCAGCTCCTTTAATGGGGCAGCTGTCATCTGGATCCAGGAAGTTCCCTGCACAGAGATCATGGGTCCAGTGGTTGCATTTCACTTCTGTATCTTGCTGGTCATGAGGCCCCTCCTCCTGCTTCTCAGAGGACTCATTTTATACACAGCAGGGTGCCACACCGGAGAGCCACGCAATCATTCACAAGAGAATCCTCCCAGTATCTTCCCTTACCTTCTCACCAAATGCATGCAGGGAACATCATTTGACAAGAGCTAGAGGCTTTGACGAGAAGAGCCATATTGAATAATTCGCTGCCCTTACATTGTCGTATCCCTCTCATGCATTGCAACAACCATCTTTGAGTTATTTTCAGCAAATATTGAGCTGTGATATTGATGAATTTGTTCAGTAACTTCTGCATGGCACGAGGCCGCCTTTCTTTGGAATGGGCACATATAGGAATCACTTCCCGTTGGCTGACGGGCAGATAGCCTCCAATATCCTGGCACAGGGGAAGGAGGACTCCCAGTATGACGTCTGTCTGTTAAAATGCCTCAGCGGAAATGACAGCACACCATGAAACCTTCTTTGCCCCTAGCGGTTCCATGTATGTTGAACTTCATTTTGAAATACCATTGGTTCTCGATCATATTATACCTCCTGAAACAGTTGCATTTTAACCAATTCTCTTTGCTTCAATTCATCCCTTCCATCTTCCTTTCATGCTTCCTATGCCATTCAGTGCTTTGCTCATATTTTTTCAGCTTTTGTTTTCTAATACCAGGTCTGTCTATGTGTCATACTGCTGATTGCTGTGATGCTGGAAGCTATGTCAATAATATCTTAATTATCGGGAGACCACCAATGGCAAATAGCTTTTAGTGGCAATGAAGACATTGATGATTTTTTGGTTTTCTTTTTTATCATTCTCTGCAGCCTGAAGCTGATTAAACTTGCGATCAAGATACATTTATAACTATGGGTGATTGGAATGTAAAAGTTGAAACTAAGAGGAAGGATTAGTAGTTGAAAAATAGGGTTTGTGATCAAAATGATTCAAGAGATGATATGACAACATTTTGTATGACAACTTATTTATTGCAAACTCATCACAACAACATAGAATGGTGACTGGACATGTGAACTTCACAAGATGAAATGCCCAGGAATCCATTTGACTACCTCTATGGGAAGAAATGATGGAGAAGTTCAATATCATCAGTCAGAGGAAGGCCATAGGCCAACTGCACAACATATAATCAATTGCTCATATGCAAGTTCTCAAGAAAATTAAAGCACCTCTGAACTCCAATGCATAACCTTGAATATCTCCCTCCCAAATTTGGAGACAATTTCAAGAAGAGATCTGATACATTAACACCAATGTCCGCAGAACCATGGATTGCCATCAAGGATATTACGAGTAGAACGTTATTTTATAAGCAGGACATAAAAAACAGATGTCGGAAGAGAAATGTGTTCTTGAATGTTTATTGTAGCTTTGAAAAGTCAGAAGAAACAGTGAAATGATGAGCTGAACACATGGTTTCTAATGGCAGCTGAGAAGACAGTGTATTAAAACGAAATGTGCCAAGTCCTGAAGTTAGACATAAAAACATCACTGGCCACAAAGTGCAAGAAGGTGATAGGCAATATTGAGAATGGTGGGTAGATAGAAATACCCATCTTCCCCCTAAACAAAACAAATTCCGAATCCTTCAGTTGCCTTCCTTCAAGCAGTGCTTTAATACCATTATTCATCAATCACAACTGGACAAAAACCCAAGGACCCGGGGCCCAAGAAGCAAAATGAATCATCAGCAAACCCCAGTTCTTCTTCGACAACATCATTCACCTAGGTAGCAAATCACTTCCCCACCAGACCATGTGTGTGCACATATGCACATTATAATATTTTGTTTGCATTTCTGTCTATTTACATAGTTAATTTGGGAACTGTTTGCAAACACAAATTAGTTTGGTGCAATTACTTTGTGCACGGACATGGAGCTATCCGCTTCAGCAGTTTAACAGCATCTAGGGTGATTGCATAGTGCCATATGGCTGTCTATATATAATCACACTATTACCTGCACATATTAGTTACATCACAGCTACATGATAATTAGTGCCATTTTTAAGCCATTCAAAGGAAAAAATATTTTAATTGAATCAGCAAGGTGTTTTAAGCAGAGAGAAATGGAGGATTGTGCTAATGATTCACAGTCTTCCATCCAGTGAAATGTGATGAGAATGCTAGCACCTCTCTGGCTCCCAGGTGGGGAGAAGCATTTCTGATGATAACATTGAATTATTATCTTCCTGTGACCTTGCGTTTCTCTGCTTCAAAGATGCCAAACCGAATCCCATCTGCAGGCTAACAAATCATAGAGTCATAGGCTGTCAGAGCTGGAAAGGACTACAGAAATTGTCTGGTCCATCTGATCATTGTCCAGAGAAGTAACTGTGTGCTAGATGGACAGAGTCATAATACATGCCAAATCACGTTGCAAGGTAGGGGAGCAACTAGGACAAGAAAGATGATTCCTCAACTCAGTACTGTTTCTTATAAGGCTGCCTGCCCATGGCTCCACTACCAAGCTTCTTCATAGCAACGGAACAATTCTTCAAAGTCTATTTCCTCATAGATAAGGGATGCACCCTTATCGAACAGCAAGCGAAATGGTGGCACACCCTTGATGATTAAAAATAAAAGGCTTGTCCTAGGTCATCCATGCAAATAGGAGATGTATGAACATTCCGTGCCTTTCCAGACTATCTGGCACTGGTTCTTTTTAAAATGTGTGGCATCCTGTCCTGACGGCAGGAATGCCTGTAAATGCACGGAAGTGAAAGGGTCCTGAATCATGTAGTCTGAATCCCAGTCATTTCACTTGCAGTTGACAACGGCAAGCCATTGAACCTCCTTGTGATGCTCCTGTGACACTGAATAACACACTCTTCTTTTCATCATATGAAGACATTTTTATTCCATTGACTATTGTGTTAACATGAGGCTAACAGGACAGAAAGTCATGAGGGAATGCAGAGGATGGCACTGTCATCATCTCATAACTAGAGGGGATGGGTCACTCTCTTCCTTATACCCAATTTCCCCCATGCTGCTAAATGCAATATTGCCCCCATCTTCTGCTATGAGGAAAATGTGAACTGGGAGCCTAGGGAGGAAAGCAACAGGATGCTGTTATTATCACCAGGCCAATTGAGGAGAACAAATAGCAGCTCAGCATAATCAACATCTTATCCCCGTTGTTCTTGTCTTGCCTCCTCCATACACCATTTAACACTTCATGCAGAAGACACTAAACACCCTTGGTGGAAGAAAGCCAGAAACAGGACACTGCAGAACAGGATAAAAGATCACTGGTGTCCATCAGGAACAAATGACCATGTAATAACTCTGTAATTACATGGTAACTAGAACCGTTGAGCCTGTAAATTGTATCCTTGTCATCTCTGGGTAATGACGCAGCTCTATCTTTCATCTACAGAGAGCAGCAGCACATGGTCCAGAGGACTGAGAGATAAGGGAATTCTTGGCTGCTAAAACAGATTTGTTGCTGATGATAGGTGATAGAGAGACAGGCTAAAATCTGGAATTTAATGATTTTTCAGTTGAGGCATTACTGCCTAGCCATCCTTAGCAAGATATCTATTACTGAGTCAGTGTTCTCCATCCTTAATCAGAGGAACTGATAATGGTACCCAGCATTAGAGATAAAAGGCATAGTTCTCAGACTTACACACACACACACACACACACCGCACATGCATGCATGGGCAAACACGTACCAATAGCCAATTTTTACTCCCTAAAGCAGTTAATCTGCAAGCCTTTCAAAACATCACTATCATGGTATTTCACCAATATTTTAACACTGGGAAAGATACTGTCTCCTTTTATGTAACAGTTTCTATGGGGCCGTTATGCAGTGGCATTAAGAAATTTCATGTGGGAGATCATTAGAAAATACTGTTTGACAGCCAACCGCATAGAGATTCCTGTGAGGTTGAGGTGTTTGAGGGGAAACAAAGACACACAGTACTCAGTTCTCTCCCTCAAGGGCTGCAGACCACTTAGAGGGATAATATAAATACACAAAAAGTTAAATTAAAATAGAACAAAGCAGCATATCATTAACTGCCAAATGACCAGCAGAGATAATAAGAGTCATCGGAGAAAAGAGGGAACTTACTTTGGACTGGTGTAATGATAAATATGGTTTCCTAAAGATGAAAATAAATCCCTAGGAGAGACCATACATGGAGTTCATTTAAGGGCTGCGAGAAAGAGACATATAGAATTTTTCTCCGTTCTCTAAAAACAACAAAACAAAACCATAAGTAGATTCTTGTATTAATAGAAATAAAAAAAAACCCTTGGAATAAAAACACAAAGAAGGTATCAGGTGGCTAAAAATATGTTAACATCCATATCCAATCAGAACTTGAATGCTTCTATGAAGATACATAAAAAGACACATGGAAAACTAAAACTAGAAGATAACAAAATTTTCCCTCAAGCTTTTTGAAGCCCCTTGTATATGACGAGAGAGGTATATAGAGAGTATCTCCCTCATGCACTTCTGAGTCTATTCTGACTCGTGGAGACCCATGAGGACTGTGTAGAACTGCTTTTGTGGGTTTCTGAGAATGTGAATTTAAAGAAGTAGAAAGCCTCTTCTTTCTTTCCTGGAGCGCTAGCCGTTTCGAACTACTGACCTGTGGTTTACAGGCCAACATGGAACCACAAAGGGAGGCATGTGTAAAAATTATCAGTGCATTCTAATAGGAACCTTTTAATTCATCGACAAAGGGATTTAGCATTCAGGCCCAAACCTGAAGAATTACAATTATCAAGTCAACAAACTACAAAAGCCTTAATGAAAGTCCTCTGAACATGGTGCAGTAAAGCTGAAGAAAAAAAATTCTTTGGGATAAAAGGAGCATTTTTCTAAAAGTGTGAGCTGAGATAAAAATTGTTTGCTCTTCTCCCCAGGGTCCATTGGCCCTCAGTTCCCAAACTTCTGTCGACTATTCAGAAATAGGTGTTAAGGGGGAAACAACATGATGGAATTACTGTACAGCAATTGCAGAAGGTTAATCAAAATGACTGCTTGCATTTTATCTGGATTTAATGTAAGATTATTTGCCCTTATCTAGTCACCCACTTCAGCAAGCTTCTGACTGGCTAACCTGATAGTCACAAACATCCACTCTCCAGCCACTGCTCTTCCCTCACGCACCACGTAAACAGGCCCTGTGGTTTCGTTCCTGAAGTTGATCACACTGTCAAGTGGGGGTCCTCCTGGGACCTAAAAAAAGTAAGTACTTTTCTGCTTTACCAGAAAGAAAATAAGAACCTTGGATTTTTTGCAATTAATTTTAGAAGAACTCTAAAATTATATTTCCTATTCCCTTGAAGTAAGAGGGGGCTGCTGGTGTCTCACATACTTAGTAATTCTGAAGGTTTCAGTAAAAATTGCTACATTATACAATTAAAAAAAGTGTTGTTCCAAAGAAAATGTCTTCTGTAATTACAAAATGCTGGTAAAGTTAAAAAGAGCCACACATTTTGATAATGTCTCAAAGTTCTCAGTTATTCATAAGACGTCTGTATGAAAGACTTCAACATGTTCATGAAAGAATAGATCTAAACTATAATGGGATATTTCCATGAATATTTTGAAGCCTCCTAATACTATTTCTGTGGATCATTTTCATACAAAAGAATACAGTTTAAGTGAGAGGATCTAGAGGTCCTTTCTACATTGAATATTCTATGAACTAGGTGGCTTATTGTGAATAGTTCTCAAAAATGAGTGAAGGGTAATGGCACCCTCACCTTCCATCTGTAAATCAATTTTAAAAGGACTCCATTTTTGAAAGGGAGCCATTGGTGTGGCACCGTGTTTAAAGCATTCAGCGGGGAGTCCACCAGGCACGCCAGTGGAGCAAGTGGCAGCAGTGTGTGTCCACAGTGATTCCCAGCCTTGGGACCCCATGGAGGAAATCTCCTTTGGCCTTATGTGGTCACAAAGAGCCCGGATCAACTCAGTAGCTATGGGTTGGCCTTAGTTTAATCTTGCTCTGATCAATAAAACATCTCTTTACAACAAACAAGGAAGATCTTTGGGATTGTATCATAGTGTGGTGATCATATATTTTATAAGGACTAATAGCAAACTAGTTCTAAGAAGTTGCATATTGAAAAAAAATCCCCAAAGACTAACTCTTGCCAAATGATAGTCTTCCCCACCTTTCTCCCACTCCTACTTTGCGAATATTCTCTCCTATCTCTGGGTTCTGGAAATTGTTGCCGTGCCCCTCACAACTTACAAAAGTTCAAGGAAAAGTCGCTTGGGGTTATGAATGCAGTATAGTGCATAGGTCAAGTATGGGCAAGCCGGGTATTGGAGTCAGAGGAAGGACTGCACTCCTAAGCTCTTGCCTGTGATGGGTTCACAACCCCTGTTTCTCAGTCAACTCATTTTAAATGCAGCAGGATGGCACTGCAGAAAAGCTTGTTTACAATGACTCACAGGTGAACTCTATTGGTATCTTCTCCCACCTTCTGACCAGACCCAGAGTTATATAGTACAAATATATAGTTTTATAGTACAAATATATAGTTATATAGTACAAATTTGACCCCAATGTGATAATCTGCTCTCCAGTCCGGAACTGTATCTTCTTTATGTAGGACCTGAGGCCGCTAGCAAGCTATTTCCAGTAAGCAATGGCCTCCCACTCTTAATCATCCAGACTTTTCCCCAGACCACTCTAGAAAGAGTGTTCCGTCTCCTCTCAGCTAGCATACTATTCCCTACATCCATTGTAATGAATAGTAACTAAGGTCACCATCAAGCCAAGAGTGTGGCCCAATACACACCCTTTAATGGGATCAGAACCTATCTTATTCCATTCCCAATATGGGACCACAGGAACAGGCAAAAGGAATGCAGAACTATTAATTGGATATAACTCACATAGGACATTGTTGCTGATCTACAGAAGCTTTTATTTGATTTTGCATGAAGGAAATGTGTTGATAATTATTCTGTGGAGCAACCAGCGTTTCACACCTGGTTGGCCTGATACAAACCAACAAGGAAAAAGAGTCACCAGCATTCATAGTGCATCAAATGACTCATATTGAAGCTTGTCTGGGGTTGCCATTGGGGTGGCAGTTCCTCTGCTAGTTACATCTCCATGTGATGACAGAATTTTCCTTCTTCCTGTGCTGTTTCCTCCACTTTTACATACAGTGGTTGCTGGATCAACATCTCCTCCCTTAGAACTGAAGCATTTCACCCTGCTTTGTAATTAATGCGCCTTTAGCATCTTCTGGAAATCATTATCTCAAAATAATGTTCTCTTCCTCGCACATGTTCTCTCTGCAGTTAGGCACATTGCCAGACATGTGATTGACTGGCACCACGTCCCTTTGGTGAAGGGAAAAAAAAATGCTTCTACACTGCCAGGAAATAACATGAGGCACTCTCAGTCTCTAGGGTTGATGGGATACTTTCTCTTTCTGGGGAGTTGCAAGCACACATGTAAATCACCCATGGCTTCTTGTCTGCAGCCCAAAGATATTCCCATCACTGTGAACAGTAAGCCTAAAGAGAAAGGGTTTGAATGGATCAATGCTGTTACGAATTTGTAAGGTGAAGCTATGAGGTAGAAGAGAGTGCAGCTATAATTATGTGGGCCTAAATATGACCCAAACTTTTTATCCGTTAAATTAAAAAAAAGTTGGAGATCCTACTAAATGCTAGGTATTTGAAATGAAGAAATAAATATGATCTTCTGTCTTAGATAAATAGTAATTAGGAAGTGAGAGACACAAAACATCCATATAATGATGATACATGCAGAAGAGTACAAAATAATATAAAATGATTAGCCATACTAATGGAGTACAAAGAAAGTACTCCATTTACTTAAAGGAGTGTTAAAATTGTGTGACTTTGGTCTTCAGAAGGAAGAGAGATAAAGATGCTCACCTCCCCAACACAATGGTCACTGAAGACAAATGTGTGCATAAGCAAAAGTGGTGAAGAAAGCTGATGGTGCCTGACTATCAAAAGATATAGCACCTTACAAGCTTAAACAAGCAACCATCTATCTCAGAAGCAACAAAGTTCACATAGAGGAAGCACATTAGCCTGTGTAACCATGAGGTGTCAAAAAGATCAGGTATGGGGCACCAAAAAACTAAAAATTATATCATTGCAAATGAGGAGGCATACAAATTGGGGGCCCAAAACCTATCTGTAAGTAACAGGGCATCCCTTTACAGAAGGGTTGAAGGGAGGAGAACCAATCAGGGTTCAGTGTAGCAATGATGAAACTTACAACTTTCCTCTAGTTCTTCGATGCTTCCTTCTTCCCCTTCCCTCACCTCCCCACTATCATGATCCCAGTTCTACTTTACAAATCCAGCTAGCCCAGAGGATGCACACTGATACATATAGGAAGCGGAAACATGGGGGATCCAGGGCAGATGATCCCTTTAAGGCCAGTTGTGAGGTGGTGATACCAGGAGGGTGGAGGGAAGGTGGAGTAGAAAGGGGGAACCAATTATAGGGATTTTCATATAACCTTCCCCCTGGGGTATGCACAACAGGGAATGGGTGAAGGGAGACATCAGACAGTATATGATATGAAAAAATAATAATTTATAAATTGTCAAGGTTCATGAAGGAAGGGGGTGCAGGGGGAATGGGGAAAATGAGGACATAATAGCAAGGGCTTAAGTAAAAAGCAAATATTTTGAGAATGATGAGGGCAACAAATGTACACATGTGCTTGGCATACCATGGATGTATGCATAAATTGTGATAAGAGTTGTTTGAGCCCCCAATAAAATGCTTTTTAAAATAAAATCAATATCACCCCAAATTAGATTCTCATGAGGTAGAAATCACACATAATGTCCAATCTTAAACCCTTTCAGGAAGTCTGAGAGCAGCCATTATTCTTATGTCAAGGCTCTATTCCAAGAGCCCTCTACCTCTTTCCGGGTTTGATAATTTGCTGCAGAGGCTACACAAACACACACACACACACACACACACACACACATACACTACAGTCATCATGGAAGGGTTTTATTGGAAGTTTTTGTTGCCTTTAGGTGCCATTGATTCAGCTCTGACCCATAGTGACCCTAGGCTCAACAAAATGAAACAGTGCATGTTTTTTTTGTTTGTTTGTTTCTTGAGGAGTCAGGTCCTTTGTTGTCTGTTTTTACTCTGGAAGCTCCACTGAAACCTGTTCACCTTGGGGGTGACCCTAGTGACCCTTTGGAATATGAGTGACACAGCAATCGATATCAAAGTAACACATAATCTCCACACTATGACAAAGTGACAGGTGGTGGTTAACCTCAATTTGGAAGTTAACAGGTTACATCAGGCAAACTATCAACTTGGAACAACAGGAGTGACTTTGCATGCAGTTCTGCTATTGGGATGACTTCTCCTTGGCTATTGCTCCCCGATTCTCACTCTTGGTGTGGGTCCTCAGCCCTCAGCCAGTCTCTACCCAGCTCAGGCAAGTGTTACAAAACTCTTCAGCTCCCCTGAGAAGTGCCTGAAGGTGACCCAGTCAAAATACAAACCTCCTGCGTAAAGGCATTCAATTCTTGACACTGTGGGTTGGCATCTCCAGTGGAGCTGCTTCACTTTGTGCACCAGGAAATGTGCCTGACCATCGGACACTGGTCTCCTGGTGATGCTGCTGCTGGTGCTGTGATGCAGCAGCCTCCCATCTTTGCTGCCACTTTGTCTTCTCTCAAACCGTCCAAGGTGGTTTCAGTTCAGGGTCCTCATGTCTAAAGGACACTCTGTACTTCCAACTCTTCTCCATGGTAATGAGATGCTGTTCAACCTCTGAGACTGGCTCGCTAAAATCTTCTTAGAATGGCAAAGCGGATCCATCACCAAAAGGTTCTGGACACTCTATCTTCAGGGTCTCAGTCCCAGAAGGGTTTCACCTACTTCATCTGCATTTCCCTTGGTGCACCTTGCTCACATGAAGAGGGCATTTCCATGGGATCAATGTCACCTGAAAGCAACCCTATAACTCAGGGTAGAACTGTCCCTGTGACTTTCTGAGACTGGGGTTCTTTATAGGAGTAGAAACCCCCATCTTTATCATGGGAAGTGGCTGTGGACTCATAACTGCTGATCTTGCAGTTAGCAGCCCGACACATAACCAGTGCGCCACCAGGGAGACAGGAAATGTATGCTAGCAAGTCTGTGTTCAATAAATTTCTTCATTTCATGAGCCTTCTTAGAGGACATACTATTTCAATCAAATACCTTAAATTATGCGTCATTATAAGTAATGGATCAAGCAATGGCTTGGAGGACATGGACAATGCAGAGAAAACCACAAAACACATCTATAGGAAACTCAAGGATATCTATATAAATGGAAAGATACACCATGCTCACGATAAGAGTTAAATGTCAACACTGTCCCGAGGGATCCACAAATATAAGGTGATCATGATCCAGAGTCACCATTCTTGAATAGATGAAAAAAATATCACAAAACCTATGTGGAAAAAGGTGCCAGATAGCAAAGCACCACTAAAGGAAAAGCAAAACAAAGCAGAGCTTCACATTTCTCAAACTCAAAACCAACTACAGAGTCACAATAGACAAAACAGTTTGGTCTTGGTACAAAGACGATGCATAAATCAATAAAATAGACTTGAGAACCCAGAAATAAACCTATCAAAATAATTTTTGCCAAGAGATCCAAACTCCCTAATTGGGGAAAAGATAGTCTGTTTTTTAACAAATATTATTAGCAAAACCAGATCTCCATTTTTAGAAGAATAAAACAGAATCCATACATCAACATATATGTGTGTGTGAACTCACTAAGGATAAACATAAGGATTGAAGAAAAAATTATGGAGTCTCATACATGACACAAATACACCCTCAAACATAACTAAATCTAACAAGTAACAGAAAATATACTAGATGGCTGGAACTTGCTAAAAGTTAAAGATTTTTGTGTCATCAAAGACTTTACCAAAATTGAACACCCCAGCCTTCAATACAAAAAATCATAACAGCTTGGTCAATAAGAACACCAAAATAATAATGAAAAGATTGAAATTATCAAGGATTTCATTTTATTTGGATCTACAAACAAGTCTGCCTTCAAGGAAGTACAAACTGAATGTTCCTTAGAAGCAAGCATGGTGAAACTTTAGTTCATATACTTCCTACAAGTAACCAGGAGAATCAACTCCTTGAGAAGGTCACCATACTTGATAAAATAGAGGGTCCTTATAAAAGATGTAAACCCACAATAAGATGAATTGATAGAGTAGTTGCAGCCAAGGCTCCAAGCTTAGGAAGCATTATGAGAATGGCATAGGAATGTGCAATGTTTTATTCTGTGCACATGGGTCATTAAGTGTTGAAACCAACTTGATGACACCAGACAACATAACAATATTTTATATAAGTACGAACACTGCTTGAATACAGTTGGAAATATCTGAATTATATTCAAGGGAGTGATCTGGGCCAGAGATGGCAACTGGGGAGCTCTGCACAGAAAGATCAGTGAAAAACATGGGAAACTGATGAGATTGCCCTTGAAAAGTATTGAAAGGAAAGCAACTTTTTGTTCATGGGAAGAACCAAAGTGAAAGATATTAGCAGAGGAGCATGCAGGCACCAATAGATTGTGCAAGCACAACAATTGAAG
This sequence comes from Nesogale talazaci, assembly GCA_004026705.1. Classification (NCBI taxonomy): domain Eukaryota; kingdom Metazoa; phylum Chordata; class Mammalia; order Afrosoricida; family Tenrecidae; genus Nesogale; species Nesogale talazaci. The sequence goes on from PVJH01030667.1 coordinate 15,953, forward strand.
CACATGAATCACGCTTCCTAAGAAGCGAGAATCACAGAAGCCAAAGTGGTGAAACAATTTGAACATATTATTGTAAAAAGCACTTTAGAGTTTATTCCCAAATCCTATAGAGTCTCGAGATATAGCTGGCAGCAATTTTCATAGATTTCAAAGTCAGGTTTCTGTATACTCAAGAATGAATAGGAAGCAAGTATCTTATTATTCAAAATTTACATTTAAGGGTAAAAGGGATAGAAGAGATAAAGAGCAAGCAGGAGCCATCGGGGTAGAGAATTGGAAACATTATGTCTGAAAAAGAAGAAGCCAGCCAGAAAACAAGAGGTGTTAGAGTCACACAAAAGAGGGAGAAATGGGAACTCTAAAATAATTATTATGCTGCCACAGAACTTGTACATGGACCATGAGGTGGTCACTCCGACAGAACACAGGAATACCACATAGCAAAATCAATATAGAATTGTATCAGAATTGTATCCTTTCACCGTATGTAGTCAATTTGTATGCTGAGCAAGTAATCGACGATGAACTACATGAAGAATGCAGCACCACGATTGAAGGAAAGCTTAGTCACAACTTGTGATGCACAGAGGGCCCAGCCCTCGCTGAAAACTAGGAAGACTTGAAGTACATTCTGGTGAAGCTCAGGATCTGCAGCCTACAGTACACATTGCAACCCTAAGAATCTCACAACTGCACCGAGAGACAACATCAGGATAAATGGAGATAAGGTTGAAGTTGTCAAGAATTTTCATCTTATTAGTATCCATAATCAATGCTCATTGAGGCAGCAAAAAATTTTTTTTAATTATTATTTTTAATGTTTTATTATTATTGCCTTGGATTGATCTGCTATGCAAGACAAGACCTTTAAAAAGTGTTGACGTCTAAGGTGCACTTGATCCAAGCCACGGGGCTATTTCCAATGGCCTCTTATACGTGTGAAAACTGGACAACGCAGAGCAAAGGCAACAGAAGAACTGAGGTGTTTGAATTATTGTGTTGGTGATCACAGTAATTAAAAATACTGAGGCCCGCAAGAAGAACAAACATATTTGTCTTGGAAAACATACAGCCAGAATGCTCTTTAGAACTGAGGAAGGCAAGACTTCCTCTCATATCCCTTGACAGTGTTATCAGGAGAGATTGCTCCCTGGAGAAGGGCAGCATGTTTGGCAAATTCGAAGGTCTGTGAACAAGAGAAACTCCCTAAGGGAGACATAATGGCACAGTGGCTCACCAAGGGGCGCCAACATAACAATCCAACTGGGGGTGGGGGTGGGGGCGGTGGGGAGTGGGGGGCGGGACGCGGCAGTGCGGCAGCATGACTGGGCCAGAATGTACTTCATTTTGCTGTACCCAGGGTTGCTATGAGTTGAAAGAGACTTGAAGGTACATAATAATAAGAACATACATATGTATATATATATATGTGTGTGTGTGTATGTGTGTGTGTGTGTGTGTGTGTATATACATGCCAGCTTCTTTTAACGTTACAACAACAAATGTATGGGTCAGATTATTATACATTTTCATTCAACTCTACCACCAGCCTGGACCTTTGTCGTGAGCTCTACATTGATAAATAGAATTGCTGAACTGGGTGTTTCTACTTGACGTGTTAATAGGTGTCTCAAACTTTACATGACCGAAGCAGAACAAAACTTCAATACCCTCAACCATTTTTGTTTGGTTTGGTTGTTCTCCCCCCAGACTTCCATATTCATTCTTCGATTCTCAAAATAAAAGCCTTGGCTCCTCTTTTCTCTTGCCCAGCACTCAAGCAACCGATCAGTTCTGATGGCTCTCTCTTCAATTCAGATCCAGAAAAGGACCCTTCATCCTTCCTTAACATCTAGGTTTGGGTTATCACACAAGCAGCCCTCATTTGGTAGACTGCAAACAGCCTCCTCACTGGTGCTTCTGCTTCTAACCGCACAGTCTATTTTTCTCATCTCCTCAGTTACTCTTAGAAAACAAAATCACATCAAGGCACCCTTTGGCTTAGCGCTGTGTCACGACTCCTCATCACACAAACAGTTCTGGAACTGAATGTCCACAGGAGCTCACTATGTGGCCAGTGAAGTTCTAAGTCTCTCTTCCTTAGCCTGCTACTATCACACAGTGGGGAGTGTAGACTTTTCTCTTCTGTATTTTGGCCTGGGTCAGGTGACTTGTGGCTGTGCAGGATATTTTCTGGAGTATATATGAGTTCCAATCTTTTCTCACATGAATGTGTTCTATCAGACTAGCTTTAGGGGTGGGTGCTGACACATCAGCCTGGATACTATGCTGAATAGATGTGACAGAGGCCTGAGTTCAATTTGCAGTATACAGATAGTATGGTCAATCTGCAATCCAAGGTTAAGGCAGGAAGTGCTTACTGCTGCATGCCTTACTGTGGCAATAATTGAATGATTTGATAAGCTGTTGTTGCTGTTGTTGTTAACTACTGATCAGTTGGTGCCAAGTCACAGCAACCGTCTGCACAATAGAACTCCACTAGCCAGTCCACCCCATGCCCACATTTGCTGCTAGGCTTGAACTCATTGTTGCAGCCACTGCAGCTATCCATCAATCTCATCAAGGGTCTTCTTTTTGTCCACTGCCCTTCCACTTTACTAAGGACGATGTCCCTTTTAGAGAATAGTCTCTCCTAGTAACTGTCCAAAGTACTTGAAATGAAGTCTCATCATCCCCACTCATTTGATAAACTACCTTGCCACTCTTCTTGGCCCTTATCTATTTTCCCTCGCCTTCACTTTGCTCAGTCATATCTGGCCCCTAAGTTTCCTGATCTCAAGCACAACCCTTCCCATGTGACCTTTCCTCACACAGCTCCCTCTACCTATTACACAAGATTCTAGTTGTTCTTCCCTCCTTTTCTCCAGGTCTCCACTCCAATATCAATTCAGCCAAGCAAACTTCCATGACTCCCCTACCTTCTCCTCTCTTTCAATACTTGTCCTTAATTAACTAATCTCAAGAGTTCTCCACTGCCAAATCTGGCACATTTTACACTTAGTACTTACGGACCCCTAGACTAGACCCTAACCCTGTCTAAATTTAACAAACTTTCTATCCTTCATACCAGTGTTTCTTTGCTTATTTGTGGCTCTTACCTTTTTCATTTGTTTTATGTGTACCATGGAGTGATAAGTAAAAGGATTTCAGGAAGTAACTGGGAAATTTTTATGAAAAAGTAAGACATTTCATTTGATTTTAGTTTGAGAAGGTGAATGAGGACATCTAGTCCTATGAGCATTTTGGGAGAATGTCAGGTACAGGTAAGAAACAGGCATGCTGTAAGATGTGGCAAATGACCCCAGTCACCTCTGCTGCCCTGGAAAGCCTTATAGCATCACAACAGAGTAAATTCTTCATTGATGTTGATTAGTGATAGCCGAGTGACAAATAAGGTCAATAATATTATTTGTGCTTTTCTCAATAAGATAGAACTACAATATATTTTTTTGAAAAAGAACTCTATCAAAAAGGATTGAAATGTTTTAAGTTCAATTTAAAGGACGATGGCTCAGTTATATGACAAATTCACTCTTATGGAACACTGCTGATACTGCATAAGTAAGACTCTCTGACATAAACATAAGAACACATATAATGAATTTGTAGATTAGTCTTTCTTCATTAAAAAAAATAGAATTGATTCTATCCACCATCCTTACCTCTGATTCACCTCCTTTCTGTGGTTTTCCTTTATTTATTTATTTTTGTATTAAAGACTAAGATTTTAAAAAGTAAATAGTAGCAGTTATAAGTTAATGTTAATGTTTGCCTTTCACCATGAAAGGTCACATCGTTATTTTTCTGCCTGGTAGAAAGACTGATGGATTGTGATGGTTAGGTACTTCCCAGTCAGTTCTAAATCATATCGATTCCGTAAACAAGGGAACAAGACACTGCTCATTCTCCCAGTTGGCCTCACAAACGCACTGTCATGGCCTTGGTCAATGCTTTCTGTTGAGCATCTTCTGCTATCTCGCTGACCTGTACTTTACCAAAATATTCCCCAGGAATAGATCGCTCTTGAAAGCATAGTCAACAAGCTATAGTCCAGTCATTTCTTTTTTTTTTGTTTTGTTTTCTGCATCACTGCCCTGGTGGGAGTAGGAAGCCCTGCCTTGCTCCTGGAGAGCTGCTGCTGGATTTGAACCACCAACCCTGTGGACGCAGTCCTGAAAAAAACCACTTCTCCAACAGGGTTCAGCAAGTCCGGTAATTTCTAAGGATACTCTCGCTGTCCTTCTTCCATGACAGACTTATTTGTTCTTTTGGCAGTCCCTGGTATAGGCAGTATTCTCTGCTAACTCCATAATTCAAAGACAGCAATTTTTAGATCTTCATTATGCACTGTTTAGCTCTCAAATGTCTATGACGTGATTCAATTCAAAGTGCCCTAAATTAGATAAGGCACACCTTCAATTTCTTTGATTGTGAACACTTTAAAGAGGTTTGGGCTGCATATTTGTCCCAAACAAAAGGTCATTAAAAGGTATTGAATGTCACGTCCATGGGTGTTGATTATGAACACAAGCAAAATGAAACCTGTGGCAACTTCAACCATTGGCTGTTGCTCATGATGTTGCTTATTGGTACAGCTGTGAGAAGGTGCACTGTCTTACTGTTGAACCACAGCTCATACTGACGGCTGCAATCTTTGTTCCATGCAGGAGATGCTTCAAGACCTCTTGCCTCTCTTGTTAAGTGAGAGTTATTTTTCTTCCCTTGTGCTTTCAAGAGTTCTTGTTGTGGTTGTGGTTGTTATGTGTCCTGGGATGGTTCAGAACCACAGCAGCCCTGTGATGCACAGGATGATGCCCAGCCCAACCCTGCATCCCTGACAATTGCTGCTATGCTGGATGGAGGCCAAGGTTGCAGCCATTGTATCAATCACTCTACTTGAGGATCCACCTCTTTCAAGCTGACCTTGAGTAGCAAGCAGTTGTGGTTGAATGAAACCCACTTGATCTGATCCCAACCCTGATGTAAGCAGGAGAAAGATTCATTGGGGGGTGTGGCCTGCTACATTTAAAGCTAATTCCATAAGTGAGTTTGCCACTTTTGCTGGACCTGTTTTCTCTATCTTGTCGACTTTCTGCCATATTTCCCATCCCTCTTGGATTCGCTTGACTTTGTTTCCATGGGCCTGTTGTGTTCCTGTTTCTGATTCTTGTTTCCTGGTCCAACAACCCTCGCAGATACATGAATTAGTAGAAACCCCAAGTTTACAACTAACCAGATTGGCCTTACCTGCTTCTACAGCTGTGTGCGCCATGTCTGGATAGAAATCTCTATCTGTAGACACACACATATAAGAGTCACTGGCTTTGCTTTTCTAGAGAACCCAGCCCCACACTTCACTCTTCCTTGGTCATCATTTTAGTGTCTTCCATCCAAAGGGACTCGCCTTCAGCACTAGATCTATTTTCCACTGTTATTTGTAAGGTTTTCAGTGATGTGGGCATCCTTTGCCACTTATAGATGACAATGTTCCACTGACATTAATAAAGTTTCCAACAGCTCATTGCTCATAAATAAAAAAACTTAATCTTTCTTCAATATATGTTCTCAATTTGGAAGCTCTTCCCAGTATCTACTGGCATTTTAAATACCTGTGACAAAGCTCCCAGCATCAGAGCAACATGCAATCTACCACAGTAGGACAGGCTGACAGGCAAGAAGTGGATTATGTATGAGAGCCATCTGTAGCTGTAAATAAGAGCTCTGATTAGCAGAATACAACCAGAACTGATCCACAAAGTTGAGGCCATTCTGAAATAAAGAACCTCGGCCTTTCTGTTCTTGCTTCTGAGCTCAGTGAAGGGAGATGAAGGGGATCAGCAGTTTGCTGAAAGGTCACAAGAGCCAGAGTGCCAATGTGACTTATGGTGGGTGATACTAGGAAAGTGTGGCATGTTTTCCAAGGTTTGGGACTGAATTAAAATGCTTTAGGAATGACTTTATTTTGAAAGCTTCATTCCCATTTTATTAAGAAAGCTCGAGACAAAGGACCGTGGACAATGAAATTGAAGGAATTAAGGGTGTCTGGATTGCTCACTACACTGTCAGCAGTTTCAAAACACCTGCCAGCGACTCTATGGAGAAAGATGAGGCCTTCCACTCCTTGAGAGAAGTACAGTCTCAGAAGCCCAGAGGGGTGGTGCTAGCCTGTCCTAGGGTCACTTTAAGTTGGCATCTGCTCAATGGAAGTTGTTTTGGTGTGATGTGACTAAATCTTCTAACAAGAAAATGGGAATATCAATACACATGAATATAGGGTCTTCACTGGCTGGGTTTTAGAATACCCTATTGATTCTGTCAGTAGGAAACTGGTGGTTAATTGGCAGAACTCTCACCTTTCCAATTGTATGGTGATTACTTCCCTGTCAATGCACCTATGGATAGCCACCACCCACCGAGAGATAAAGAAGAAAGGCCTGGCGACTTGCTCCTAAAAAACAGTCAGTACAAATCTGAAGGCTCACAGTCCAATCTGTAGATAGACTTAGTATGGATTAGATATTTATTCCCTTTGTTTTTCCTTTTTTTTTCCCCTGGGGCCACTATGAGTTTGGGCCCAACTCAAGGACACCTAACAATAATTTATTCTGATTATTTCCTACCCACTTGGCCAAACCAGGTCCACAGTTGTAGTTTCATTCTCTTGGTGCAGAAATGAAATGAGGGACACCATTTGAATTTCTCCATGACCTTTCCCTCCCTCAAAATCTAGCTAACCCACCCCCACACACACACACAAATCACAAAACAAGACTACAGCATAAAAGATTCCATATTTTCCTCCGCACTCATTTCTACCAATAACTCCTGTCGACTGTTGGCATGTGAACCTTGAAATGTTTGCCAATCTCATTGTTTTCAGTACCTTACCCCAAGATAAATGGAGATGACAAGGTCCTTGAAGATGAAAGTCCACAAGGAGGGGATAAAAATGACCCTGAGGGAAATATGGGAAAGAATGGTGATGTCTATAATCTGGACAATTTCCTTTGCATAAGAACACACAGTGGGCCCCAGGATGGTTGGCATGTGGGACAATTTGCTCTCTGATGAATGATGCTCCCTGGTGAGGCAGAGAGGAGTGGTATTTAACAGCTGCTTAGCAAGTCCTCCTGACAATGTGGGGCAAGATGTTAACCCAAATGATATACTAAGCTCTTACTGCAAGGGAAATATGTTAGTAGTAGCAATATTATTGGTATTAGAGGCAATTATAATAATTATGAGCACATACACAGCAGTTTTCTATCTCAAAAGTGCATCACATTCATCATAATGATTAGCATTTGTACAGGGCATTGTATTTCCCAAACATTCTCTGCCTATTAATTAGATAATACAGGCAACATCTGGGAGCAAGTGCTACTACTCTCATTTGATAGATGTAGGACACAGAGAAATCAATTGACTTGTCCAAGGCCAAATGAGATGTCAGTGACAGAATCTGGATTAAATTTCCTAGGTCCCAAATCCCTATCTTATCTTTATTCTGTGCCAAACTAAGGTGTCATTGTGGTGCTGTTGGTAAACATCAAACTGCTAACCTTAAGGCTGGTGGTTTAAATCTACCAGCAGCTCCTTGGCAAAAAAGATGAGGCCATCTGCTCCCACAAAGAGTAAGAGCTTCTGAAACCCAAGATAGGGTTGCTACGGGTCAGAACTGACCTGATGGCAATAAAAGGATGCCCCTTCACAATCAGAAAGGAACAGAAAGTACTGAGGACTTAAAAAAAATTGTTGTTCTGATCACCTGTTAGTGGATGTGAAGTGTCATTCTGGATTCACGTGGACTCACAGTCCAAGGTCACAGAGAACCTCAGGAGAAAATGGTACTCCTCAAAGCTCATTCTAGGGGAGCTCACCCTCAGACTTCATTAAGCATCACTTTCCTGCCAATTCCGCTGCAATCTCCCGGTGTGGTCCTGGCTATCAATACTTGTTCAAACTTCCCAGATGTTCACAACATATAGCCAAGCCTGCATAAGACCCACTGGGCTAAGGCAGAATTTCTCAAATTTTAGCCAGCCTTCGACTCTCTTCGAGGGCTTAGTAAAACAGATTGATGGGCTATGATCTCAGAGTTTCTGATCCTATGATTTAGGAGCAAGGTCCAAGGTTTTGCATGTGCAGCAAATGCCCAGAGGATGCAGACTGCTGCTGATGCCTTGAGATGCGTTGATTAAAGGCAGTTTAGACACAGGGAAGATTATCTGGAGAGAAAACTTCCAAGTCCAAGAACTACAGTTTCAAGAACTGAACCAATACTAACACAGACAGCTAGGGTGCAGTCTCCACACTGCTCATTGGAAGACTGTATTTGCCAGTGTCCTTTATAGTTAGGTTTATCACATGCTCAGTCATAAATGCCATGCGAAGCAGATGTACTCATTCTCCCTTCATTCAGGTTCTATCTCTCTCTCTCTCTCTCTCTCTCTCTCTCTCTCTCTCTCTCTCTCAGAGGGGAACCAGTATGTCAGGGCTCTCCATGGAGGAGGTGGATCAGAAGCCACGAATTAGAGAACTGCTCAATGGAGCTAGGCAGCCTGTTGCAGGCTAGAGGTGTAATAATTAGTGTCACAAGCTTAAGCCTCCAAGATTTAGAATTTGTATATT
>PVJH01030668.1:0-24560 GCA_004026705.1 Nesogale talazaci
AGGACAAGGCCCACTGGCCCTGTGGGTTTTCAGGGAAAGAAATGTTTTTGTTTTTTTGTTTTGTTTTTGGGGCATCACTGCCCTCTGGTGGTGAGAGTAGGAGGCCCAGCCTTGCTGCTGGATTTGAACCTCCAACCCAGTGGGCCGCAGTCCCGGGCACAACCACTACACCACAGCGGCTCAGCCCTCAGAGAAATAAATCTTTACTGAAGTAAAAAGCCTCATCTTCTTCCTGTGAAACAACTGGGTAGCTTTGAACTGCTAACCATGAGGGTGAGCGATCCAGTGCTTAACCCACTACACCAAAAAAGGCTCCAGGAGATTTTAAAAGACCCCAAAAAGATGGGGAGGCGGGCAGCTGCGGTGGGGAGAACACCACTAAGCACATGTTTTAAAATTATATTGAACCAATGGGAATATCAGCACGACCCTTAGGGTAACACACAGTTAAAGCAAGCACTTCGGTGGTTTTAAAGCAGCGTGTCTGGCTCAGACAGGACAGGCGATCCACTTCCCAAAGATCCCAGCGTCGAAAACCCTCGAGAGCTGGTCCGCTCTGGCAGAGGGCATCCGACTCTGCCAAGACCCAGAACCCAATGCAGAATTCTTTGAGGTAAGCCTGAGAGCATGGTATCTGTGGGGGAGGGAAATGGGGGGAGGGGGGGAGGCTCTATGGGTCCAGACAGAACTGAAGGCCAAGGCTATCTCTACGCTTAGGTTAAAATGCTGGCTGCAGAATGGGAGCCACCCACTAACCCCTCTGATTTGTTTCCTCATCCGTAACTCGGCTGTAATTCCATCTCCAGAAGATGGAACGACCTCGCTGGACCCAAGAAGTCACTCAACAGATGTGAGCTTCTCTTCTTGCTCCCACAGATTGACCTTATGAATCTCTTCATCCGTGACTTGTCTAAATCCACAGAAACATTTTCTTAATATCACAGAAGAGCTGAAGCAAAAGAGATAAAGAGAATTTCTTCCACCAAAAACTGACATTATTTTTTTAGGAATTTTGATGAGCTTTAAAACAAAAGGGATTGCATTTCATAGAGAGTCATAAAGAGCAAATTAAATAAATTTTAAAAATATTTTAACCTGTAAAATACCATATACAGGAGGAGGCGGGTGGAGAGAAAGGGGGAAAATGAGGAGTGAATACCAGGGCCTCAAATAGAAAGCAAGTGTTTTGAGAACAATAAGGGAAACAAATGTACAAAAGTGCTTGACCCACTAGATGTAAGTGTGGATTGTGATGAGAGTTGTACAAGCCCCCAATAAAATGAATTTTAAAAGATACCATATACATTTTACTGGTCATTAGGGGTGCCGCCTTTATTACACAGGTGACATACCCCCCCAAAATCAGGCCCACATAAGGGAATACCATTCATATTCTGGCTATCATACATATAGACATCTGATTCAATTGTCTGGCTGGTGGCAACAAAGTGCCATGTTCTACCAAATTAGTACATTATGACAAATTTCCAGCAAATAAAATTAAAGTGCCTTGAAAAGGAAACAATATTCTTTTTCCTTCTAATTTGCACAAGCTACTTTATAAACCAGTGAAGTCCCTGTGGTGCTTTCTTCCAATTAAGTCCCCATACGTATGTAAAATACGTATGTAAAAAAAAAAACATGGGAAGTAGCGTGAGTGGAGGGAAAGAAGAACTATGTAAAGGCATTAGACTCCTGAAAGTGTGAGGTGAGTTCCCTGGTCCTCGGGATGCTCCAAATAAGAACTCACCACTGGTCTACTGAGATTGAGATTCTATTCAGAAGCATCAACAATCAGCAGGGCCAAAGTCCTGAAGTGGTGGAAGCAGATGATGTGCTCACAGCTGAGTCAGAAGGTTGGTGGTGCAGGTCAACCCAGTAGTGCCTCGGAAGAAAGGCCTGGCACTCTGTGGGAGGAATAGCTATGAGAAACCCTGGGACTCAGGTCTACCCCGACACAGCTGGGGTGGCCGTGCATTAGAACAGACTGGAAAACAGCTTCATTTATTTCTGTGTTTTCTCGTGTGTTGGCCACCATGTCAGACGCTGCTCATTACCTTGTTGGATCCTAATCAGAGCCCCTCCAAGTTGGGGTCCCTCTCCTTGTTCCAAGGATGAGAAGGTCAGATAACGCCCTGACACACAGAGCTATTAAGTGGCAGCAAGGAGACTGATGCCCAAGCCTACCTGGCCTTTTACTTTTCTTCTCTTTTTTTTCTTCATTTTATTGGAGGCTCAGACAACTCTGATCACAATCCACACACACATCCATTGTGTCAAGCGCATTTGTACATGTATTGCCCTCATCATTCTCAAAACATTGGCTTTCTATTTGAGCCCTAGGGATCCACTCCTTGTTTCCCTCTCCCCTCATGAACCCTGATAATTTATAAATATTTTTATTGTGTCATGTCTTACACTGATGCCTCTCTTCACCCACTATTCTGTTGTCTGTCCCCCAGGGAGGGTGTTTCGTGTAGACCCTTGTGATCAGTTCCCCCTTTCTGCCCCATCTTCCCCTTCTCCTGGTATCACTATTCTCAATATTGGTCCTGAAGGGAACATCTGTCCTGGATTCACCATGTCTCCAGTTCCTATCTGTACCAGTGTACATCCTCTGGCCTAGCCAGATTTGGAAGGTATAATTGATGTCATGATAGTGGGTGGGGAGGAAGCATTAAGAATGAGAGGAAAGTTGCATGCTTCATCATTGCTATATTGCACCCTGACTGGCTCATCTCCTCCCTGAGACCCTTCTGTAAAGGAATGTCCAGTTGCCAACAGATGGGATTTGGGTTTCCATTCCACACTCCCCCTCATTCACAATGAGGCTAGAAGACTGCTGACATCAATGCTCTTTAAGGATGCCTTGCTTTCCTTTGTGTCTATGTGCCAATGTTTATTTATCCACTCTTCCTGCAATGGTCATGTAGGTGGTTTGCATCTTCTTGATACTGTGCACCGTACTGAGGTGAACATGGGTGTATATATATCTGCCCCTGGTGTGTTCTTTATTTCTTTAGGGTATGTGTCAGTAGAGAGATAAAGAAGTAGAGGTACTGTTGGGTCTTACGGTATTTCTACTCTCAGAGGAAGCAGTATACTAGGTGAAGGGAGACATCAGATAGTGTAAGATATCACAAAATAATAATAATTTATACATTTTCAAGGGTTCATGAGGGAGGGGTCAGGGAAGGAGGGGGGAAATGAGGAAGTAATAACAAGAGCTTAAGTAGAAAGAAAATGTCTTGAGAATGATGGTGGCAACAAATGTACAAATGTGCTTGGCAAACACTGGGTGTATAGATGAATCACGATGAGTTGTATAAGCCCCCAATAAAATCATTTTTAAAAAAGGAGTCTCTATAAGACATATTTGAATTAGGGTTTTTTTTAATCTCCTAGAATAGTCAGAACAAATAGATGTTTCTTTGTGATATACCTAAAAACATTACTATTGCTATAATGTATTGTTATGTTAAGATGTCTTAGTATATATGGAAGTGTTTTCTTTGATATGTTATACATAGGAAAGACACACTATATACTACATAAAGAAAACAAACAAAGAAATTTCACTGCCCTTAGTCTGATTCAGACTCTATGGGACAGAGTTAAACTCTATGGGACAGACTTTGTGCCCCTCTGGGTTTCTAAGACCATAACTCTCTATAGGAACACAAAGCTTCAACTCTCCCCCTTGAGCAGCTGGTGGTTTCAAACTGCTGACCTTGGTGTTAGCAGTGCAGTGCAAAGCACACCACACCCTAGAACTCCCTTATATACTATACACTAAGACAGCAACATATATGCTGACATAAAATACACACTGTAATTAATTTTCTGACTTAGGTTCACTTCAACTTAAAGACAGACTCAATGCTAGATCTCACTTGTTATCAGGAAACTGTGTCTAGAGCAGTGGTCGGCAATGTTTTTTTCAAGTGGGTCATTTTTCAATTGTTTTTCACAAAAATTTTTGCTGGTGGGTCACATCACTTCTATGTTAGATTACATGTTATCTTAGATAGAGTACAGAAAATAAAAACAGTATACAGATGGGATAATCCAATATACCTTAAATATAAAATTGCAAATTAACATCAAATTGACATTTATAACTTGAAAGAAATCATAAAATGTTAGCAGAAAGGTAAACACCATGTAAAAAAATGAATCCCTATTTAATTAAGAACATTTAATCATTTTAATGACTTCCTTAATGCTGCTTCATTATCCCTGTAAGGTTTGAAATATTTGGTGATAATTCGTTGGTTTTTTTCATTTTGTTTTGTTTTGATTTTGTATCACTGTCCTGGTGGGAGTAGGAAGCCCAACCTTGCTACTGTAGGGCTGCTGCTGGATTTGAACCACCAACCATGTAGGCCGTAGTCCTGTGCACAACCACTACGCCATCAAGGGTCAGCTTTGTTGTTTTTAAAAGAACACATGAGTGGGCTGAGCCCCGGTGGCATAGTGGTTGTGTGCGAGACTGCAGCCCACTGGGTTGGAAGTTCAAATCCAGCAGCAAGGCTGGGCCTCCTACTCCCACCACCATAGGGCAGTGATGTCCCTCCCCCCCAAAAGAATACATGAATCTGAATTTCGTTAGTTAACCTGTTTTGTGATGAATTGAGAATGAAGTTCACTTGGGAAAATACCTGTTCACATGAGTTAGCTGGACCCAAAAGCTGATAGTAAAGAAAGCCAACTTTATTGAAGAACTCTTGGAAGGAAGTGATGCCCAACCAACAGCTATCATGCTTAAGTGATCTTCATCAGTGACTTCAAGTTGTCTTCTTAAAACATTGAATTTGTCCCTATTGCTGAGTTTTTGAAGTCACTTAGCTCCATATCCAGATTTTCAATATCAAGAAAATTGAAATATTGCAGGTCCAATACATTGCCCTCCATTTCATCAGGCTTTATTATAAAACATAGGACCATGGGCCTTAAGTTCTGAAATCAGGTTTCAAATTCAGTTTGAATGACATCTGGTAGGTTTTAAAGATATCTACTTCTACATTTGTACTTCTTTATAAGTTTTTACTAAAGAAAAATATTTATATGTTTGTTTCACTAAGTCACCCTGGACTAGAAGTAACTTACAACAAAAATTTTTCCATTATTCATAAAGCTTGAGAATTATCTATTCCTTGGCTTGCAAGTGCAAATTTATATCATTGAAATGATTAGTAATATCTGTTAAGAATTATAATTTAAGAAGCCAACTTTTTCAGTGATTTTATTGGGGGCTTTTAATACATCATTTGTTTAAAGTATATTTGTACACATGTTGCCATATTCATTTCCAAATATTTTCTGCTTGAGCTCTTGGTATATGCTCCTCTTTCCCTCTCCCCCCTTTTTTAAAATAAATCATTTTAGTACAACTCTCAACACGATCCATACATACATCAGTTGTATGCAGAACACATTTGCACACTTGTTGTCATCATCACTCTCAAAACATCCTCCTTCCACTTAGGGCCCCAGTACCAGCTCCCCATATTTCCCTTCCCACCCTCCTCCCCCATGAACCCTTAATAATTTACAACTTGTTATTACTTTTTCATTATCATACACTATCCAATGTGTCCCTTCACTCACTTCCCTGTTGTCTGTGCCCCAGAGAGGAGGTTATATGTAGATCCCGAAATTGTTTCCCCCTTTCTATCCCACCATCTCTCCATTCTCCTGGTATCACCACTCCTACTACTAGTCCTGAGGGATCATCTATCCTGAATTCCCCATGTTTCTGACTCCAGTGTATCTATCCCCTGCTCTAGCTGGATTTGTCTGGTAGAATTGGGATCATGATAGTAGGTGGGAGGAAGCATTTGAGAACTGGAGGAAAGTTGCACGTTTCACTATTACTATACTGTACCTTGACTGGCTCATCTCCTTCCTACAATCCCTCTGTAAAAGGATGTCATAAGAAGCCAATTTTTATCTTTGAGTTGAGGGATGCTTTCACTGATTTCACTCATAAATATTTCAATTGCATCAATGCATTCCACAAAGTGATTTAGAACCTTTCCTCTGCTTAACCAGCGAACTCCAGTATGCATTAATAAAACACTATATTCACATTCAATTTCTTCTAAAGATGTCTTAAATTTTCTGTGATTCAAGGCAGAACGAGCTATAATTGTATCAGTAATTATCATCACTATGCTCATCTCTACACTCATCGCTTCATTTAACTGTTTCAAGGAGGCTTTTCCACATAAATTTTCTTCATGAATTATACAGTGGAATGAAAGTAGTGGTCTTCCAAGTTCCTTCTGCAGTAGGTTTACAAAGTCAGCATGCTTTCCTAACACTGCTGGAGCCCCAGCAGTTGTGACAGAAAATAATTTTTTCTTCATTCAAAAACATTTTCATTTTGAATTTAATGGATTCTTGAACTTTCTTTAAAATGTCAATGCCTTTCACAGTACCTAACTCTTCATGAATAACTGGAGAATCAATAGCTTCATAATGAGCATCTATTGCAAAACTCGCGATGTTATTTATGTCAGTACTTTCATCCACAAGCAAATCCAATGAGATCTAGCTCGTTCAAGTCAAGCTGCGCATATTGCTTTTCCTTTGTTTGGCTCGTCTCGAAAACAGCCACCGACAGATGACTGCCGGCCGCTGTTCCATGAAATGAAAGCACCATGGCGCATTGATCGCTATCTACCACCGGCCATTGCCATAAATCGAAAGCACCCATTCCAATTCATTGGCAAGAATATCTACCGATTGTTGTAAGTGAGAATTGTTTACTAAAATTTTCCCAGTGGGTCACTAGGTGACCCGCGGGTCATAGGTTGCCAACCACTGATCTGGAGTATGCAAATACAAGGGCACAGAAAGTGTATCAGAAATGAACAGGGACTGAAGAGATAAAAAGGAGTGGCGCGTTATCACTTAATGAGGGGGAGTTTCTGTTTCAGATGATGCCAGGCGCTGCCCATGGAGCTTGATGCACAGCATGAGGAATGGACTCAATGCCGCTGGATTGTACAGCTAAGAATGACTGAGATGGAAACTTTTAGGTATACCTTGCCAGAATAAAAATGAAAACAAAACATTGTAAGACAATCCTAATAAACTAAACATTTGTAAAAAGATGTCTGGTTTGGAGATGTGAAACGTCACCCCCATGGTGAGAATATCCTTCAGTGGGAGACACTCCTTGTTGTCAAGGATTGGTTTTCAGCTCTTGACCCCTCCAGATTAGCTCAAAGGTGAGAAACAATACTTAGATCTGTCCTTCTAGTTGGTTCTCTCTCCCTCATCTTCTCATCTCTTCTTCTCACAGACATGGAGTCAATGGTGACTTAGCACGACCCTATAGGAAAACATAGAACCAACTTTCACTTTAGGCTTCTGAGATTGCAAAGCTTCACGGAAGCTTCTGGGATTGCAAAACTTTCTCTGGCAAACCGGCAAGGGTGGGTGTCGGTGGGCATTGAATTGCTGACCTGGAGATTAACGGTCCCGTTTCTTAACCCACTATGCTCTGTTCTCTTCTCCTCATTCTCACACCTCACTGAGAATCTGCCAGATGGGGATGCAGTGAGAGGTTGGAGGTCCAAAGCCACCCAGAAATGTCATAAAGTTGGGCCATGCACTCTGCTCTGTCAGGAGCAACCTTGGGGAACCCTGGAAAGCCGTACAACTCTGCACACATGTGGGAGGTGGTGTATCCCCTGATTCAGAACCAAGTTTGCTTTCTGCAGATCTCTGCCTTTCCACTACCAGCTTTGGTCAGGAGTGAAGCAGCAGCCTCCCCAGGGAGGGGCTCCTGCCGAGGATGTCATGAGGACTCCAGGCTTTGGCCAGACCAGGCATCTCCACCTAACATTAATTCTTCCTCCTTTTCTGTTCTGCACACAGTCCCTTCAGTCGACCTTCCCTGGGCCTTCACTGCCCCTGTAGCTCCCTCCTCAGCACCTACCTTTTCTTCCCCTGCTTCTGGGACATGGCTTTTCCCTAGTGTTCAGATGCCCCATCACTTCTATGCCCTTGCCATTTTTGTTCAACAAACCAGAAAGGGGCTGCTTCATGAGCCCAGCAGTGAGCAGGCTTGTTGTGAATCCTTGATGTCCACCCTGCAGATTTCCTTCACTGGGGTACAGCCATACCTTCTACCCTGTGCACTTTCATCAAAAGCCAATGGATGATGTTGGGTTTTGCAAAAGGAGGGGTTGCCAATTCAACTTCTCTGGAAGCTCCCTAAGAGCAGAGGCCATGCCTTACATTTCTCCCATATTTCTCATAATTCCAGGTTAGATTTAGAATTGGAAGGGACATTAGAGATATAGTGAGATTCGCTGTCATCTAGCTAATTCTGGTTTCTAGTGACCCTATTAGACATTGTAGAACTGGCCACTGTGGGTTTCTAAGACTATAACTCTTAAGAGAGTAGAAAGTACCATCTTTTCCTCCTGGCTGGTAATTCTGAGCTGCTGCTTTTGAAGTGAGTGGATGTAACCCAGGATGCCACCAGGATTTCTTTGTAGCCAGAAGGGATCTGATATAAAGAAAAAGACCGAAGCAACAAAGCCCACATGGAAGAAGCACACCAGCCTGTGTGAGATCGGGCATCAGGCATCAAAGAACAAAAAAATCATATCATTGTGTTTCCACCCTCCTGATATGTTCGCTGAAGACAAAGGTATGCATAAACAAATGAGGTGAAGAAAGCTGATGGTGCCTGGCTATCAAAAGATATAGCACCTGGGGTCTTAAAGGCTTGAAGGTAAACAAGCAGCCATCTAGCTCAGAAGCAAAAAAGCTCACATGGAAAAAGCACACCAGCCTGTGTGAACATCAAGTGTTGAAGGAATCGTGTATCAGGTGTCAAAAAAAACTAAAAATTATATCATTGTAAATGAGGGGGTGTGCAGATTGGGGAACCAAAGCCCATGTGTAGGTAATGGGACCTCCCCTTACAGAAGGGTCGCAGAGGAGACAAGCCAATCAGAGTGCAGTGTAGCATTGATGAAACACACAACTTTCCTCTAGTTCTTCAAAGCTTCCTTCCCCCCTTCCTCTATCATGATCCAAATCTACCTTACAAATATGGCTAGACCAAAGGATGTACACTGGTACAGATAGGAGTCAGAAACATAGGAAATCCAGGACAGATGGTCCCTTTGGGATCAATGGTAAGAGTGGCAATACTGGGACCGTGGAGAGAAAGTGAAGTAGAAAGGGGGAACAGATTATAAAATTCTACATGTAACCTCTTTCCTGGGGTAAGAAAATAGGGAAGTGGATGAAGAGAGACATCAGACAGTGTATGATATGACAAAATAATAATTTATAAATTATTAAGGGCCTATGAGGGAGGGGGGAAAATGAGGAGCTGATACCAAGGGCTTAAGTAGAAAGCATATGTCTTGAGAATGATGAGGGAAACAATTGTACAAATATGCTTGGCATACAATGGATGGATGGATGGATGGATTGTGATAAGAGCTGTATGATCCCCCAATAAAATGATCTAAAAGGAAAGAATGATGATATCACTAGGAAGCACTTCTTGGCATAGACCAATTTGGAGGACATTACGCTGAGTGAACTTAATCAATCACATGAGGATAAGTATTGTATAGAAGAGAAAATTTAAGATAACAGTTTTCATACCCAGAGAAATAGAATTGGGGGATTATTGGGGGTAGGGAAGGAAGACAGGGGTGACTAATAGACTAGAGGACAGAAATGTGCTTACTTGGGTGAAGGGAAGATAGCATTCTATTGGAGATCGAACTATATTCTTACTATAGTTATAAAAACCAACCAAACTCACTGCCATTGAGGCTTCTGACTCACTGTGACTCTACAGGACAGGATTGAATGGCCCTTGTGGTTTTCCAAGACTTTAGTTCTTCCTCTTTTTCTATCCCCAAATAAGCTTACATTTATAGGTACCAGAGGTTAGAACTTCAACATATCTTTTTGAGAACATATTGAATTCATAACAGTCCCCACATCCAACTGAATTGATGCAAATAGATAAGCCAATGTCAGCCCACCGACTCTTTAGGATGAATTTCTTTCAATGGATATGAAATATATAAGTACAGTCAGGGACTTCCCTACATCCTATATTTTCATCATTAAACCAATTAACAGAGTTTGAAATGCCAGTCAGGAATTAAAGTATTCTAAAATCAAGTACTCTAATTTTTATAATACTTTACTCTATTGAAGCAAATTTGCTATGCAAGATCTCTGTTCCTTTCATCATTTGGGGCATCCTCAGTACTTTCAAAACTGATTCTTCCAAAACATTGACCACTCAATGCCTTAACTTTCACTTCTTTTCTTTTGGGGGTCAGTTTGGATTAAGTGGTTGATGCCTGTAATTACTCTTTTGTATCCATCCTTAACTTCCTTACCTGTCAATTCCTCTTTTGTACTGGTCTGGAAGACATTCCCCTTAGTATGAAATGTCTGACTTTATAAACTGTCTGTCATCTAACACATGGTTGGAGAACCACACAAACCGGCCTTGCTAAGTCTAAATTAATGATCACCACCTCAAATGACCACAGACCACTGTATGATAAACTCAGCCATATGTCCTTAACAAGATTTCTGTTGTTGTTAGATCACTCTGTGGTGTTGATAGGCTCTAACTCTATGCACAACAGAATTAAGCATCCCTATTCCTGCCCATCCTCTCATGTGTTATCTTGTTTGAACTCATTGTTACAGCCATGATGCTAGTTCCTTTAATTGAGGGTCTTTCTCTTTTTCCTGACAATTTTACAAACATGATGTCCTTCTCTATGGTTTGCTCCCTCCTGACAATGTGACCAGAGTACATGAAAAGAGACTAAATTTTTTGTCTTAGACTTTAATTCTTTATGAGAGTAGAAAGCCTGGTCTTTCTCCTATGGAGTGGCTGGTGGTAGTTTCACACTGCTAACGTTGTGGTTAACAGTCCAATCCATAATCATCATGCCTGAAGGACACAGTTTTCCCTTTAACTGTGTGTGAAAGTCCCAAAATTCAGGTGACTGATTCTTAACAGAATGATCAGCCCACGTCTGAACCCCAACTCCATGTTGTTGTTAGATTCTGTCGATTCAATTTCCAACTCTCTGCACAAAAGTACAGACACGGCCCAGTCCTATGCCATCCTCATGACTGTGTCAATCCATCTTGTCAAAAATCTTCCTCTTTTTCCCTGTCCTGTTACTCTACCAAACATAATGTCCTTCTCCAGGGACTGAGCTCTCCTGCCACTATATCCAAAGTCTATAAGAAGCCTCATCATTCTTGGTGCTAAGGAACATTCTGGTTGCCCATCTTCCAAGACAGATTTATTTGTTCTTCTGGCAGCTCATGGTTCTTTCAATATCCTTTGCCAGCACCATAATTCAAATGTATCAATTCCTTTTCAGGCTTTCTATTCAGTGTCCAACTTTCACATGCATATAATGCAATCAACAATACCCTGGGTTGGGCTAGATGCACCTTAGTCCTGAAAGTAGCATCCTTGCTTTTTATCACTTCAAAGATGTGTTGCGCAGCAGACTTTCTAATACTATGGGTCACTTGATCTCTTAACTACTGCCTTACTTGTGGGACCAAACAAGGTGAAATCCTTGACAACTTCAATCTTTTATCCATTTATTATGATGTAACCTGCTGGTTCAGTTGTGAGAATTTTGGTTTGCTTTACACGGTGGACTGCAATCCTAGATCTTTATCACAAGTGCTTCGGGTCCTCCTCGTTTTCAGCATGCAAGATTGTGTCATTTGCAAATCACAGGCTGTTAATAGACCTTCTTCCAATCCTGATGCCACATTCTTCTTCTTATGATTCACCCTCTCAGATTATTTGCCCAGCATACAGTTTGAATACATGTGATGAGAAGATACAACCCTGACACACACCTTTCCTGATTTACACCATTCGCTACTCCCTCGTTCTGTTTGCACAACTACCTCGGGATTCATGTACAGGTTCCCCATAAGCACAATGAAGTGTTCTGGAACTCCCATTCTTCTCAAGGCTATTAAGAGTTTGTTATTTGTCCACACAGTCAAAAAACTCAAGCAAACATCTTTCTGGTATTCTCTGCTTTCAGTTAAGATCGATCTGATGTCAGCAATGATATCCGTTGTTCCATGTCCTCTTCTGGATCTGGGCTGAACCTCTGGCAGCCCCCTGTCAAAGTACTGCTGCATCATTGTGGAATGATCTTCAGCAAAATTTTACTTGCCTGTGATCTTGATGTTAATATGTTATAAAGCATATTAATATTCTATTATTGGAATGTTCTACAGTCACTTTTCTTTGAAATGGGCATAAATAGGGATCTCTTCCCAGTAGCTCTCTTCCAAATTGTTGGGTATAGATGAATAAATGCTTCCAGTACTTCACTAACTTACTGGAATATCTCAATTGCTATTCCATCCACTCTTGGAATGCTTTCAATGCATCTTGAGCTTCCTCCTTCAGCCCCATTAGTTCTTGTGCATATCGTATCTCTTGAAATGGTGGAATATTGACTCATTCTTTTTGATACAGTGATTCTGTTTTCTTTTCATCTTCTTTTGATGTTTCCTGTATCAGTCAGTATTTTGACCACAGAATCTTTCAATACTGCAAGTCAGGGCAGCTTTGCTTATTTTCTTTGCAACCATCAAACCCTTCTATTGCCATCAAGTCTATTCCAGAAAAGAACAGAAAAGAACGGTCCCCAATGGGTTCCGAGGTTATAAATCAGTGGTTCTCAACCTGTGGGCTGGGACCCCTTTGGGGTTTGAATAACCTTTTCACGGGGTTTGCCAAATTCCTAGCAGAGCAAAATGACAGTTATGAAGTAGCAACAAAAATGTTAGAGTTGCAGGTCACCACAACCTTGGGACCTGTATTAAAGGGCTGTGGTATGGGGAAGGTTGAGAACCACTGCTATAAAGCTCACAGAGCAGAAAACCACACCTTGTTTCCCTCAGTGCGGCCACTGACCCCGTGGGTAACATCTTTCTGGTATTCTCATTCTTAGGATGCCACCAGGGCTCCTAAGTACACCTTGAGACAGGTGTATATAAAGAACGCAGGAGACTTCTCCCCTCTCTTTGTGGTTAAACCAAAGATATGGAAAGAATGTGCTAAGAGCAAGGCTCCCCCCAAATAGACATCAGGCTAGGAGGGGCAGTTCCCAGAATTCCCTCAGGACCAGTGGGGAACTGGAACTATTCATTTGGGGGTGCTTTTTTTTCCTTTTTCTTTCTTCTTCTTACTATTCCCCCCGCCCAGCCCCCCACCTTGATCATTTGTTTTCAAGTTGCTTACCTGTGCCATTGTTGGTCTGCCTACTCACATCAGACAGACATGGGAAGCAAGCTGGCCAACAGTCACAGAGAGATTTGGGAGGAGGAGAAGGGGATGGGGTAAAGGTTGCAGTGTGTGAACAATGTCATAAACAGGGGAACAACTAGGGAATAAAATACAACAACAAGGAGGATATAGAGATGGTGGGGCAGCTGGCACAGCAGCAATCTAGCTGAGAGGTAGAACAAAGAGGCAGAAATAGGATGAGCACAATAGTGGGGGTGAAGGAAAGTAAAAGGAAACAGAGGAATGATCCAGGAAGCTATAGATAGAGGTATAAGCATAGGTGTGTCCATATGTAAATACATTAATCAAAAAAAGAGGTATTGTCCCATGTACATATATGACAATATACTTTGATAGTGAAAAGGAGAGACTTTGGGCCTCTCTTTATACCCTACTGCAATACAAGAACATGTGTTCTAACAAATTTGCAATCTAAAATGCTCATCCTCCTGACACAGTCTCTGAAGACAAAATGGGTGCATAAGCAAATGCGGTGAAGAAGGCAGATGGTGCCCTGCTATTAAACGATACAGGATCTGAAGTCTTAAAGATTTAAAGTGAAACAAGCAGCCATTTAGCAGAGAAGCAATGAGCCTACGTGGAAGAAGCACACCAGCCTGTGTGACCATGAGTCATCACTGGGATCAGGTGGCTGGCGTCAGAAGATCCTTAATAATCACACAAACAAAAACCATATGGTTGAAAATGAAGAGACCTAAAGCCCAACTGTAGACATGTAACATACCCCACAGAGGGGTCACAGAGAAGGATGAGTCAACCAGGGCATAGTAAAGCACCGAAGAAACACACAATACTCTTCTGATTCCTTGAGGCTTCCTCACCCCCACCACCATGATTCCAGTGATGCCTCTCACTTTGGACTAGACCAGGACATGTACACAGGGAAGAGCTCATGACACACGAATCCAGGAACAGGAATGGGAAGAGAGATACCAGATGGGAAGGGAGTTGGGGGAAGGAAGGGAAGAAGGGGAAACAGATCACAATGATCGACACACAACCACAAACCTCCCCTCCTGGGGAAAGAACAACAGAAACCGGGGGGAAGGGAGACAGTGGTGAGTGTGAAACATGAAAATAATAGTAACTTATTATCTATCAAGGAGTCATGGGGGGAGGTGAGGGGAGAGGATGGAAGCACATGTACAAATGTGCCCATACAATTGATGTATGGATTGCAATAAGCATTGTAAGAGCCCTCAATAAAATGATCACGAAAAAAAGAGGGGTGGGGGGACTCATACAAGACCCTTATCGGAAATTCTCTAGCAGATCTCAGGAAATCTCCTAAGATGGATAATTAGCCTATGACTCCCTTTTGAATGTCCAGCCCCACTCCCCAGTCATGGCCTATTTAAAGGAACCGATTCCCATGGGTTTCCAAATCCTCCCTGCTATGTACCTCTTGTTCCGTGTTCTCATTTTCACCCCTCCAGCTACTATCATCTTACCGGTTTCAATCAGAACATTGTACTTTTGAGTTTTCAATTTTTCCCTGAAATATGCCTTTGGGACCCCAGCCATTTGAAGTGTTTGCCTTTATGTGTTCAGGCTTGCCCCTGGTTTGAGCTGTTCTGAACCTCCAGCACTTCTCTTTGCTTTCTTTTCACAGAGTCGGCATTCTTCCTTGTTGGCAATCAGAGAGCCGACTATTCACTGACATGTGATAGACTTTAAGCACATTTTAAAAAGTAATAGCATTAGTGCTTACTGGGTACAAGTGGAGCAGGGGTGGAGGGAAGGGGAGAGCAGAGAAGAAAGAACCAGTATGTGCATCAGGACAATTGTCATTGTTGGTTTTATTTTATCCCCAGGGGGATTCTGACTGTGGCTTGGGTTTGAAATACCTTGCAGAGCACACCCGCATATCCCATCTTTCAAATGTGAAATGCCTCTTTCTACCTCTACCTGCATGGGGAGAAAGTCTTTCTACTTCCCCGTGACTACATGGCACCACACCCATCGGGAGTGTTTTCCTCCAATGAGTGTGGCCAAGAGGACACCTAAGTCTGTATGTTTAAGCCAAATGAACATTCTTTGGCTTGAGTCCAATACTTTCCTTCACCACCACTACCACCACCACCACCACCACTACACCTGCCATGCTTCATTCAGATGAGTTGTGCTCCTCTTTCAAACCTAGGCTCCCTCCCACTTCGGTGGACATTTAAAGAATGTTCCTAAAGAATGTGGTGTTTCTCTCCACCCCTTCCATTTTTCCACATTCCGTTTCATCTTTCGTGTGATTTTTGGAGAACCATGCCAACTCCTCAAATGTTAGACCACCCTTGAAGAAGTCCTTTTGTCTCCAGGAGCAGTTTTTGTGGAGGTGTGTCGTGCATTGAAACAAAGTTCGTCACCTCAGCTACCCAGCAGAATCACCTAGGGCGCTTTCACAGAAGACTGAAGCCTGGGTTCTATTCTGAGCCAAATAAATCAAAATCTCCTGGGATGAGCTCCAGCAAGCATTTCTGTAGACATACTCCAAGAGCCAGCTGCCACAAAGCCCATCCCAGTTCAGGAGAATATTAGGGGTGCCAACTGTGCTCCCAAGAATCTCCAAGAGCTGCTGTGTTAGTCCAGATAGACTAGAGAAATAAAATTCATAAACACACATATGTATCTAAGGGAGAGGTTTATATACAAGAGCAATTGAACATTGAGAGAAACATCCCAACCCAGTCCAATCCAAGGTCATATTAGCCCATATGTCTGATACCAATCTATAAGTCTCCTTCAGACGCACAAAACATATGAAATGACATCAAATGCAGAAAGACCACAAGCCAGAGGGTAGAAAGTCTTTGGTCCAGTGACAGTAGAAGCATCTCAGGGTTGGAAGAGATCTCTCTGTGGTTTCTCCAGCTTCAGAGATCTCGTAGTATCAGGGTAGGTCCATGCAGCTTCTCCTCAGGGAAGCCTTGTCAGTTGAGTGGTTCCAAGGGAGTGAACTGAGATAATGTCCCCCACCTCCCAGAAGAAATGACCAC
This sequence comes from Nesogale talazaci, assembly GCA_004026705.1. Classification (NCBI taxonomy): domain Eukaryota; kingdom Metazoa; phylum Chordata; class Mammalia; order Afrosoricida; family Tenrecidae; genus Nesogale; species Nesogale talazaci. The sequence goes on from PVJH01030668.1 coordinate 16,369, forward strand.
ATCTCCCAGAATTCTCAGAAGAAGGCCTTGCCCACACAGAGGCCTCATTGGCTATCTCCAGATTGACAGATTAGACTCTACCCCTACACTTTTAATCCTCAAATGGACACCAGATTAGGTGAAGACCACAGTTACCTTCTCCGAAATAGAGCACCAGAGTCTTTCTTCCAAGGTCCCTCTGGGTGGACTCAAGTCTCCAATATATGTACATATATTTATAAGGCAATACACCTTGGGCCTCAGATCATACCCTTTCTCAATAAAAGAACACTTTGTTCTAACAATATGGCATTTTGTGATGCTCAGCACCTCCCCCTCCCGCACCCCCAAACACACAATTGCTGAAGGCAAAATGGGTGCATAAGCAAATGTGGTGAAGACAGTAAATGGTGCCTGGCTATTAAAAGATAAAGCATCTAGGGTCTTAAAGGCTTGAGGTTAAGCAAGCAGCCATCCAACAGTGAAGCCACAAACCCATATGTAAGAGGCACATCAGCCAGTGGGATCATGAGGTGTCATTAGGACCAGGTAACAAGCATCAGAAGTTTTATAACAAACAACACACAACCAAACAAACATGCATTGGTGAGAATGACAGGGGTTGTAGTGGAGAACCAAGTTCCATCTGCAGAAAATGGAACATCTCCCCCTCCCCCCGACAGAGGATTCCCAGGGAAGGGATGAGTCCATCAGCGTGCAGTAGCGCACCAATGGATCACACAATATACTTCTGATTCCTTGAGGCTTTCTCATCCCCCACTATCATGACCCCAATACTGCTTCCCACTCTGGACTGGACTGGAACATGTACATAGGCATAGGCAAGAGTTAAAGCTCAGAATACATGGAATCCAGGAACAGGAATGGAAATAGCGACAATACCAAAAGGGACCAGGGAGGGGTGGAGAGTGGGGGAGAAGGGGATACTAATTGCAATGAATGGCACATAATCACACAGTTTCCTTCATGGGGAAGGACAACAGAAACTAGAGGGGAAGGGAGACAGCAGTCAGTGTAAGATATGAAAATAATAACTATCAAGGGGCCATGAGGGGGAGGGGAAGGGAGGAGAAAAAAGGAGGAGCTGATCCCAAAGGCTCAATAGAACGTAAATGTCTAGAAAAGAACGATGGCAATATATGTACAAATATGTCTGATATCATTGATGTATGGATGGTAAGAAGAGCTGTAAGAGCCCCCAATAAAATGATCTTAAAAATGAATAAATAAATAGGGGAAAGTTATACATCAAAGTAACAGTTAAATAAAACATACCCCATTCTTCTCACTTGACAAATGTGAATATATAATATATATCATAAACTATACACAGCTCACACAATCCACAGTGCTTCTTACAATGAATGCTGTTCATGCCCCAAGTAAAGTCATCCTGATCTCTCCTCTCACTGTCAGGTAAACCATTCCAATTCCTAGGGACGCTTCTTCAACATACAATTGCCCAAGGGGTTTTCAAGACTTCAAATCTTTATAGGAGCAGCCAGCCTTCTCTGTCCCTCAAGGAGCAGCTGACAGATTCAAACTACTTTCCTCGTAGATGAGCAGCACAGAGCTTCTCCCATGACACCACTAAGACTCCTATACTTTTTAACCAACCAGTCCTCAAATGAAACAAAACAACTCACCGTCATTGCATCCATTCCCAACGTAACCTTGACTCCACAGGACAGAACTGTTACTGTGGGTTTACAAGACTGTACCTCTTTACAGGAAGAGAAAGCCTCACCTTTCTTCCATGGAGTCACTGGGAGTTTCAAACTGCTCACCTTGAGGTTAGCAGCCCCACAGGTAAGCCACTAAGCCACCAGGGCTCCCGAGTGGTTCCCGCAATATACCCGTGATACTCTTGAAACCGTTTTTGCAACTGGTTGAGTGCTGCTGGCACTGCCTGGGAGAGTGAGGTTTTGAGCAGAAGTACTTCATGAAAAGATAATTAAGAGTCAAATACGCTCTCTCCATTAGCTAGCTGAGTATGATAAATTCTTGCTGAATTGAAGTATCTTTTCTTCATGCTAAGCATCTTTCACTAGTCACTGGTCTCAATAGGTGGTTGTGGAAGTTATAAATGAGCACAGTTCGTGTGAATTATACACAGGGGCAGAAAAATTTTGTCAATTTTTTAAAAAGTCAATTTACTCTTTAATGTATATGCCTGTAGACATGTTAGCAAGTCAATGGACATTGAACACTAAAATTGTGAGGATATTTTCACTAAAAATGTAAACACGTTTAAAACTCCCACAAATAATTGTTAAAATTTCACTTTGGTAAACAGGCAGCCATCTAGCTCAGAAACAACAAAGCCCACCTGGAAAAAACACACCAGCCTGTATGACCACAAAGTGATGAAGGAATCAGGTGTCAGTCATCAAAGAACTAAAAATTATATCATTGTAAGTGAGGGGAAGTATAGTTTGGGGACCCAGAGCCCCATTTGTAGGTAACGACACTTACAGAAGTTTCACAGAGAGGAGACGAACCAGTCAGGGTGCAGTGTAGCAATGATAAACATGCAATTTTCCTGTTGTTCTTCAATGCATCCTCCCCAATTCTATCTTACAAATCTCCCCAATTCTATCTTACAAATCTGGCTAGATGAGAGGAGGTACATTTGCTAAGTGACTTTTATTTTGTGTTTCATTCAGACCTGCAGTGGGAAAAAGCGCTAGGGTTTCGGAGGATCCATCATTCTCTACCAGCCCGGCAAATCTGGTCTCTTTTATGATTTTGAGTTTTGTTCACATTTCCACCTACTTCATCAGAGACCTTCTAAAGCTTGAACCCTTTCAGGGAAGTTGGTAGAGGTAGCCAGGCACCATCAAGTTCTTCTGGTCTTAGGGTTAAGATGGCTGATGTCAATAAAGTTCATTGTTCTTCTGCACGAATTATTTGCGTTTTTTATTTTCTTCACTCTTTTTTTCCTCCCGTGAGGAGAAACCCACTGTACTGCTTGTGAGTTTGTAAGACGCCAGCTGCTACTTACCAAAGTAGGGTGTAGAACATTGTCTTTGTGAGCTAGCTGAGTCCAGTTCAGAGTGGTGTCCCCTCAGACGATGACTCTGAGCCTGCAGGCCCACTGACTCATTCCCGCAAGGTATTAGGTTGTACCTACCTTTTCAAAACTCTGCCCCCTGTGTGATCTGCCATACTCATGGCAGATACATATACAGCAAAGGGAAAGATTCATATGCAATTAGCTTCTTTCCCTCACCGTCATGGAGTTGGTTCTAACACATAGGGATCCTGTAGCACAGCAGAGAAGGCTTTGGTGAGTTTCTAAGGCTATGAACCTTTAGGAGAGGAGAGTGCCTCCTCTTTCTCCCATGGAGCGACTGGTGGTTTTGAACTATTGACCTGGTGGTTAGCACCCCCATGTGTCACCCACTGCAATACCAGCAGTGAGGAATCCTAAGCATTCCTGGGCTTGAAGTAACATCTGCCTTGTGTGTCGTTCTTCACATAGAATGTCCCCCCTTCCAGCGTCTCTGTCTAAATTGCTCCTTTTTGAACTCATCCATGAAAAGGGCTCACCCTACTCTGGTCTGCTCTCATTTACATAGCATGGCATCCCCATTTTCAGACAGAGTGATAGTTACAGTTTGGAATTCCAACACATCTTTTTGAAGAGCACAATTCATCTCATAGCAGGCCCCCTTCTTGTCACCAGAGGAAAGAATTCTTTTGTCCTGTGGAAGCCAAGATGCAAGCCTGCTCCCAGGGGTGGTTACCCATCATCCTCCTCTGCCCTGCCTCCACTGTGCACCTCGCCCCCTGTCAGCACAGGAGGCTTTGGAAAGCTGAAAGCCAGAGGCGTGTCCCTTCATGCTTCCCACTCTTTCTTCCAGGCACTTTGACTCTACGACTGTGATTTTGGGGAGGTAATTTTCCCAGTGGTAAGTCAAAACGATATGAGTGGGTGTTTGGAATGATTTTGTGACTAACAAAAATGAGCAGGTCTCGATTGTCTATGTGTCATGGTTCTGGGGTGATATCTCCCATTTTTCAGGCAGAGAGGAAAGGAGGGAGGAGGACACAATAGGTGCTCAGATCTGCCATCCAGACTGGACAGATGCTCCTCTTTCCCCCCCGTTTGTTTCAGTCTTTCTCTCCTCTGCATGTTTTTAAGGAAGTGACAGATCACAGATGTCATTGAGGAAGACTACACTTGAAGTAGCACTTTTAGGGGGGTGGCAGATACACATTTAAAACACAGATATATTATCAAATTCTCTTCCATATGTATTTTTAAAATAATTTTATTGAGGGCTCTTACAGCGCATATAACACTCCATACATCGATATTATCAAGTATATTTGTACATGTGTTGCCATCATTATTTCCAAAACATTTCCTACTTCAGTCCTTGATATCAGATCCTCTTTTTCCCCTCCCTCCCTCTATATGTCTTGAAGTTGCAGTGAGAATTTCCTTAAACTTTAAACATTAAAAAAAATTATCAGGTAGAATTTAAAAACCAAGCCAACTGAACTCCTATCATGTTGGTCCCAGCCCTATAGGATGGGGTGTTACAGCAACAATTAATTGTAAGTCAACTTTCTTTTTGTAAAACATCATTTTATTAGGAGTTCATACAACTCTTATCACAATCCATACCTACATCTATCGTATGCAGGGCACATTTGGACATTTGTTGCAACATCATTCTCCAAACATTTGCTTTCTACTGAAGCCCTTGGTACAAACTCACTTTTCCCCTCCTTCCCTGCTCCCTCTCCTTCATGAACCCTTCATAATTTACAAATTATTATTATTTTGTCATATTGTACACTGTCCAATGTCTCCCTGCACCCATTCTCCTATTGTCCATACCCCTGGGAGGAGGTTATATGTAGATCCTTATAATCAGTTCCCCCTTTCTACTCCACTTTCCCTCCACCCTCCCTGTCTCACCACTCTTCCCTAAAAGAATCATCTATCCTGGATTTCCCATGTTTCCCATTCCTATCTGCATGAGTGTACATCCTCTGGTCTAACCTGATTTGAAAGTGGGATCACGATAGTGGGAGGGAGGAAGCATTTAGGAACTAGAGGAAAGTTGCATATTTCATCGTTGCTACACTGTACCCCAGTTGGTTTGTCTCCTCCCTATGATCCTTCTGTAAGGGGATGTCGCTCTCCCTACAGATGGACTTTGGGTCCCCAATCTGTACCCCCTCTCATTTATAATGATATAACTTTCAGTTCTTTGATGCCTGATACCTGATCCCTTCTACACCTCCTGGTCACACAGGTTGGTGCGCTTCTTCCATGTGGACTTTGTTGCTTCTGAGCTAGATGACCACTTGTTTACCTTCAAACCTATAAGACCCAGATGCTATATCTTTTGGTAGCCGGGCACCATTGGCTTTCTTCACCACATTTGCTTATGCACATCTTTGTCTTCAGCGATCATATCAGGAAGGTGGGCACACAAGGATATGATTTTTGTTCTTTGATGCCTGCTAACTGATCCCTTCGACACCTTGTGGTCACACAGGCTGGTGTGCTTCCTCCATGTGGGCTTTGTTGCTTCTGAGTTAGATGCCTGCTTGCTTACTTTCAAGCTATTAGGACATCAGATGCTTTATCTTTGATAGCTGGGTAATTGTAAAGCAACTTTCAAAGGCAGCATGAATGTTTTTGAAACCCTGCTCAGGTCCTGGGTCTCATGAATCAGAAGGCCATGTTTTCCAGTTCATTCATGGTAGGAGCATTCTTTCATTTTCCAAAGACTCTCAATCCCAGAATCAGAACTCACTGTGGACAATTCGCTGGTGAACAACAACAAAGGCAAATCTAAATTTGTTGTGAAATTCTTCCCTACCTTGGATCTAAATTATTGACATTTAAAATGCCCAAAGACATCATAAGGGTTTGTGCAATTCCACAAGTTGAATTATTTCATTTTATATCTTATTTCTGCATAGAATGGCCATTTAGAATGGTGGAAATGCCTACCCAAAAAAATGCCCAAGGGCTGCTACTGTATAATTGCACCTCTTGATGTTGAAATCATTTTTACTCATTTTCCATCAACATTTGAATGTTTACAGATATATTCCAACTTACATACTTCATGGTGAGAGCCTAAAAATGGAATAACTCCATGTTTCACTAGCTAACTAACTTTGAGCTAGCATCTTAAGGTTTTACATCCTCAAATCCGACTCAATGCCATCTAATCAATTTCAACTCATCACAATGCTAGAACACCATGCAAAATTCTCTTCTTGGAAAGATATGGACAAAGAGAGAGGAAGAAAGGGGGAAGAGAGCACAGGAGGGAGAAGGGGGAAAGTGAAGGCAGACATTAATTGGGAGAGAGATTCTCATCAATCTCTGTTGGTTCTTGCTTGTGTAAAACAAGTTGACAGCTTCTAAGAGGATACTCCCAGCAGAATGGCACAGGACAAGACGAGGCTGGGTGTTGGAAAGAAGGTGCCCTTAGACAGCCTATTCATGCTCTTTCCACCTGTGCCTGCCACCAGCTGGATATAAAATCTTGGGTAAATGAGCTCGTTTTCTCTTACCCTTGCTTTCTCTTTCTCTAAGTAAGCTTATAATAATATGACAGTCACCTAATCTGGTGTCCATTTGAGGATTCAGAGTGTAGGGTTGGAGTCTAGCCTGTCAATCTGGAGATAATTAATGAGTGTGGATGTGGCCTTCTCCTGAGAATTCTGGGAAATGTAGTAATTCCTTCTTGGAGGCGGAGACACTGTCTCTGGGTTCACTTCCTTGGAGGCTTTTGACCAACAACATTCAGTTCAAGACAATCTACTGACAAGGCTGACTTTCTGTGAGACCTCCTGGAGGAGAGGTCACCTGGAGCTACCCTAGTCCTCTGAGTCAAATAAGCCATATGGATGCAACCAGAGGAGCCACTTGGAGATCCCAGACAGCTCTGAGATGTTTACCACACCACTGGATCCAAAGGCATTCTACCCATCTGGCTTGTGATCATCTTGCATTTGGCATCATTGCATGTGTTTCTTGAGTCTGAAGAAGACTTTATAGACTGATATCAGACTTATGACCTTGGACTGGACAGGGATAGGATGTTTTCTTAATGAATAGTTGACTTTGTATGTAAAACTCTTTCTTATATCCACGAGTGTTTATGAATTTGTTTCTCTAGTCTACCCAGACTAACACAAATGACTGCGTGGTCAAGTTGTGTGGACACTAGGTCATATGGCAGATGAAAAAGTACTTTCAACATCAAAAAATAGCAAATGTCATAAATGTTCCTAGAGAAGGCATTTGCTCTTTCAGAGGATAGAAGATGGCTGTGCAACCTCAGACAAGCTACTCTTCCTCTGGGCTGCCTGTTACTCAATAACCCAGTGAAGAGCCTCTGCATGAGTGCAGGTCTATTGGTTAAAAAAAAACTGTGAATGTATAGATCCTTCATGCTAGCATGCCTACATTTGGAAGGTCACTGGTTTCTCTCATCTTTTCAACAGCAACACAGTTGAGAAACTTGCAACCACTATAATGTCTAAGTTTGTTTCCCCCATTGACAAGAGAAGAATACAAAATCAGAGTTTTAAAATATGTGTATATATATATATATATAAATCTTTCAAAAAAGACAATTTAATAACCTGTCTATATGTAGGCTACCATCATTGAGCTATCTTCAATGTATATTTGGTGGATGAAGAAATGAAGGCAGCATACTTTAGAGGATCTTTGCCCCAAAGTTCCAAGAATAATAATCTATACTTCCTATGAGGTTTGATGCTTTATAGACAGCCAGATAACTATTTCTTTCCACCCCAAAATTGGCTTTGAGTCACTGATATGATTCATTGATTTAAGAAACAGGTTGAACCTGAAATTTTCTTGGCAGGAAATGAGCTAAGGAGCACAGTTCAAATGAAAGGGAGCTGCCTCAACAAACAGAAGGGAGACAGGGAGGGAGGGGGGAGAGAGAGAGAGAGAGAAACTCAGAGACTGAGACCAGACTGCGACCTGTGGGAGGCGGAACTTGTTTTCTGGGTCTCCCAAGCTTTCTGCCTCTGACAGGTGCAGTCTTACACTTTTCTATCTCTCTTTGTTTAGAAGGAATGCTCAGCCTTTCTCTTGGCAACAGGCTTTGGCGTTATACAGGCTCCAGAGTTTTATAAGAGATCTCTCTCTCTCTCTCTCTCTCTCTCTCTCTCTC
>PVJH01030669.1:0-24520 GCA_004026705.1 Nesogale talazaci
AAAAAATACATCATTCACTAAATAGTGCTGGGAGAAATGGCTAATTACTTCAGCAACAATAAAAGAGAAATATATATTCACTTCACACAACAGAGCAAGGTAAAATAAAAGTTGATTCGAGAACATAAAAAAGAAATCACTTCCTTGGGAGGGCTTTTTCAGATGTAAAACCAAGGGAAGAAGTCATCAAGTTAGACATTGACAGATTACACTGTCCAAAAAAATGTGATGCGTGATACTAAAAGACCCATGAAAATCGAAGGAAACATTTACAATCATTTGAAAATCAATGATAAAAAATTTTTATTCCAATATAAAAATGTTTTAAAAACTTTGCAAAGCAATTCATAAAAGAAGAAATATGATCCATAAACATAAGATGCCAACCTGATTGCAATGAAATAACATCTTTCACACAGAAGATGACAAGTATACACACTGACACATAAATTTAATCATAGTACTTATGGTTTATGAGGAATTTCGTTGGGACTTAAATGGAGAAGTAGACTTCTCAAAGAGTGATGGTTGAAGTTTAAAATGATATACACTTCCAGAATATAGCTTCGAAATATGAATGAGGAGCTTTAAAAGTATTACATTCCCTTTTACCCAGCAAGTACACATCCAGACACTGTCCCTAAGAAAACAATTAGATATGTATCTCTTCCTTATAGTAGCAAATATCAGAAATCACCTAAATATCTAAATGCATTGTTAAATAAAACACAGTGCATGTTACACAGGAACTCTATGCAGCCAATAAAAATGTTTCTAAAAAAGGATAATGATGTAAATAGCCAAGAGTTATTAAGTTAAAAATTAGGTTAAAATTGAATATTCACAATGATCCAACTTTTATTTTTTAAAACTTGATCATCTTAAGTCATTGACAGACTTACTTTATTGTTGCTGCTAGGTGACATCTGGTGGGCTCTGACCCACAGAGACCATATATACTACAGAAAGAAACATTGCACTGTCCTGCACCATCCTGTACCCACTGTTGCATCCTCCTTGTCAGTTCACCTCATGAAAGGCCAAACGTGATGTCCTTCTCCAGAGACTGGTTTCTCCTGAAAATATGTCCAATGATGAAGTCTTCCCATCTTTGCCTCTAAGGAATACTTGGGTCTTACTTCTTCCAATACAGATCTCTTTGTTCTCTTGGCATAGAAGAGTGCGTGCCTCCAGTGTTTCGTCAGCTTTCTGAAACATTTCAGTGGGTTTGCTATCAATCCTGGCACTTGTTTGTGGCTAATGCATTTGGTGTAGCTTGAACTTCTTCCTTCAGCACCATTGATTCTCGCTCATATGCTGTCTCCTGAAATGGTGGATTCATTTCTGTAGTGACTGCGTATTCTTTCCATCCTCGTTTGATGCTTCTTGCCTCATTTGATATTTTACCCATGGAAGCTTTCAAAATTGTAACTCGAGATGAATTCTTTCAGCTGAGCATGTACTTTTATTTTGGTTTTCTAATTGTAAGTCCGTTCACCTGTGCTGTAATATTTGGCTTTGTTTTCTAAGACTGCCTTTTTGACATCTTATGTTCAGTTCCTTGACGTCATGCTTTCTTTCATTTGCTTTAGTTACTCTACAATTGATAGCAAATTTCAGTCTCTTCTGACATCCACTTTGATCTTTTCTTTCTATTCTTCTTTTTTAATGATCTTCTGTTTTCTTATGTGTCATAGTCTTGAAGCCCACCCACAATGCACCAGGTCTTCTGTTATTAGTGTTCAATACAGTAAATATACTCTTGATACGTCCTCTCAATTCAGGTGGAATAGACTCAAGGTCATATTTGGACTTCTGTGGACTTGCTTTAATTTTCTTCAGTTTTAACCTGAAGTTTCAGATGAACGATTGAACAGTAGGATTTGGTTTTAACCACTAATATTGAGCTCTCCATTGTGTTCTCCTGTGCGTGTAATCAATTTGATTTCTGTGTACTCTATCTGGAGAATTCATGTATCTTATAACCTTTTATTTTTGAAAATGGTACTTCCTATGATCAAATTATTGGTTTTATAAAATTCTATCATGCAATCTCCAGCTTTATTTCTATCACTAAGTCTATATTTTCCAACTACTCTTGCTCCCTCCTTGTTTCCAACTTTTTCATTCCAATCACCAATAACCACCACTGCTTCTTGATTGTATGTTTGAACAATTTCTCACTGAAGTCCTGTGTAGAATTCTTCAATTTCTTCATCACTTGGTCTTGTGGTTCGTGCAAGTTGAATAATAGTTGTATTGACTCTATTTCCTTGAAGATTATAATTCTATAAGATCACAGATAATATTATATTTCATGATGGATTTAGCAAGGTCCTTTCTGACAATGAATGCCAGGCCATTCCTTTTGATTGAGTTGTTCCTGGCAGTATCAGTTATTTGATTTACAGATTCAAAATAACCAATACCAGTCCAATTTAGGAAAATTGGAAGTGGTCAAAAATGAATTGGAACCCATGAAGATCACTATCCGAGGCCTGCGTGAGCTGAAATGGACTGGTATTGGTCATTCCAATTCATTTTTGACCACTTCCAATTTTCCTAAATTCATACTTGGCATATTCCAAGCTCCAATCACTAGAATATTTTTTTGCAGATTTTTTTCTCTTTACCCATCAGCAAGATCCTTAAGGTTCCACTCCCTCAGGCTTTACCAGTCTCATGTCACCAAGGTCCACTCCTTTCCAAGAAATCAGCTCCTCTTCAGTCCCATTTAGAGTTTCCTAGACCTGACAGGCCCATCTGCTGGCAGTATCGCTACTGAAGTTCTGTTTCCTTTGTTTAGGCTTTTCAGTATATGACAGGGCTTTAAAGCTGTGCCTATGGTTTTCTGCAGCTTCTTCCTCTGAAGAGGAAGAATCCTTTTTCGTTGTCTGGTCCTCATCTGGAAGCTCTGCTGAAGCCTGTTCACGTTAGGTGGCCTTTGATGGCATTGTAAATACCAGTGCATTCACTTCCAACATCACAGCAACACCCGAACCACAATACTGACTGCGTTGGACCATATAATATAATAAACATTCAATTTGCATAGGACACATTTAGCCTCCATTTTATGTATTTCTTTGTGTGTTTGTAGTTCTATCAAAATGTAAAAACTGTTACCTCTCAGTTCATATAAAACAGTACAGTGAGGTCTTGACCCACAAAGTATAGGTTACTTATGTCTGGTCTTGGATAAAACAATATATTAATCAAAAATTAGTCTTAGTTTTCTGTGGCTAGTAGAATTATTCTTTTCTTCATGTTGGTTCTATATTTTACAACAAAACATTTTAATTCCTATGTGAATTAAAAATATTACTAAAAATTCTACAGACAGTTTTAAAGTTAAACCCAGACATTCCTGTTATTTTTCCCATTACCTCAGAGATTGGACAAATGAGAACTAGAATGACAATATTCTTTTTGACCCTGAGAGCAGAATCAAATTCATATTTGTATATGATACTTACCCGGCATACCTTGGTCCCAGGTATGTATTGAGCAGGGCTCAGAAGATGCCATTATTTTTTAACTCATCTCTGCCTACACTTACTGATAGAGCTAGAGTCAGCACCTGAAATAGGAACATCACTGTTGTACTCTACTACAGTCATTGTACTGAGGAAAAACTCCATTGCAAGGAGAAGAAAAATGCACATCTTTTAAAGCAAATGGTGCCACTAAATAGAACCACATGATCTTAAATCATCAAATTGCCTGGGTGTGGAAATCCCTGAGATCCACAGATTTCTCTTCCTAACAGCAAGCATCCCATTTCATCTAGGCAAAAAGAATGCGGCCACACTATCATGCTAGATCATAATTCTGTGGAGTTAGACATGAGTTATTTTTCAAGAACTGATTCCCCATAGAGACACGCTATGTACATGACCTTATCTCACTACTCATGCTGCCTCCTTCTATCTAGAATGCTCTTTTCTGCAGAAAAAAAAATGTGCTTTCTTTTTATTCAAGCAGATATGGATTTGAAATCTGGCTAATTCAATTTCCATCATATGACCTTGGACACCAGAGCCCTGGTGGCATTATGACTGTGTGTTAGGTTATTGAAGGCAGTACCATCAGGTTAAAAACACTTGCCACTCTGTGGGAGAACAATGAGGCTGTCTGTTCTCTAAAGAGTTACAGTCTTAGAAACCTGCCGGAGCAGTTCTACCTTGTCCTGTACATTTTCCATGAATTCTAGTCGGCTTGATGACAGTAAGCGAGATGACCTCTGACACTTAACTTCTCTAACTTTGGCATTTAACTTCTCTGGATCCCAATTTCCTTATATATTAACTGTAGCTAATGGCACCTTGTTTACATAGTTCCACCACATGTGTATCAGTGTGTTGTACTATCATGGCTTACATGTTCCTGTGATGTTGGAAAATGTTGTTAGGTGAGTGAGTTTCAACCCATAGCTACCCTATACACATCAGAACAAAACACACCCAGATCCTATGCCATACTCACAATTATTCTATGCCTGAGCCCTTGTTTCAGCCATGGTGTCAGTCCACCTGGTGAACAGCTCCTCTTTGTCTCAACCCCTTCACTTTACCAACCATGATGTCCTTCTCCAGGGACTGGTCTCTCCTAACAATATATCCAAAATTTAGAACACACAATCTTTCCATTCTTGCCTCTATGGGGCACCCTTGCCTACTTCTTCTAACACAGATCAATTTGTACTAGAAACAGCCTTCCATGGTACTTTCAATATTCTTTGCCGATACTGCAATTCAGGTGCATTGAATTTTTTTTCTGTCTTCCTTGTGCAATGTCCAACTTTCAGATGTATAGGAGGCAATTGAGAACATCATGGCTCAACTCAGGTGCACTTGAACCCTTGAGGTAACATCCTTGTTTCTTAATACTTTAAATAGGTTGTGCAGCAAATTGACCTGATGCAGCATGTCTTTTGTTCCTTCAACTGCTGCTTCCATGAGTATTGATGGTAGATGCAAGCAAGACAAAATCCTTGACCGCTTCAATCTTTTCTCCATTTATTATTGTGGTAGTTACATGATTTTGTCAACTTGAATATTTTATGAATCATTTTATTGGGGATCATACAACTCTTTTCACAATCCATACATCCATCCAAGCGCATTTGTATGTCAAGCACATTTGTGCCTCTGTTGCCCTCCTCATTCTATAGACATTTGCTTTCTATTTAAGCCCTTGGCATTGGGTTCTCATTCCTCCTACCTTTTTGCTCCCCCTCCCTTATGAGCCCTTGATAATTTTTTTGTGGGGGCACCACTACCCTGGTGGGAGTAGGGAGCCCAGCCTTGCTCCTGGAGAGATGCTGCTGGATTTGAACCATCAACCCCATGGGCTGCAGTTCTGCACACAACCACTACGCCACCAGGGCTCAGCCCGAAGCCTTGATAATTTATAAATCATTATTACTTCATCATATCTCACACTGTCTAATGTCTCCCTTACCCACTTCCCCATTGTCCGTACTCCAGGGAAGAGGTTATATGTAGATCCTTAGAATAGGTTCCAACTTTCTATCCCATTGTGCAGTGTAACTTGAGAGTTTTTATGAAAGTGTACAGGTGGAGTCCAACCTGTCACTCAGATCCCTGTCTGGCGATGTCTCCTAGGAGGTATGGCCTTCTTACAAAGGGGTAATCTGGGAACTTCCTTCTCCCTCTGTTCCTTCACCTTCCTCTGGGGGCACTCTGCTCCTGACTCTGAGAACGGCCAGTAACTTGCCATATTTTCTCCATTGCTAGATCCACAAGATTCTACATGCATGGGCCTGTAATCTTCCTGCATGCTGCATCATTGCACATGGCTATGTAAGTTTGATTAGAGACTTATGGACTAACATTAAGTTTGTGGATGTGAGTCAGATTGGGCTTGCATGCCTTCAAATAGAATTATTTCTTGATATAAAGCTCTTTTTTCCCAATACTTTTATTGGAGGCTCTTATAGCTCTTATAGCATTCAATACATCATTTGTATCAAGCATTTTTGTACACATGTTGCCATCCTCATTTCCAAATATTTTCTACTTGAGCCCTTGGTATAAGCTCTTCTTCTCCCCTCCCTTTTTAAAAAAAAATCATTTTGTTGGGGGCTCATGCAACTTGCATCATGATCAACACATACATCAATTGTATGCAGACCTTATTTGCACACCTGTTGCCATCATCACTCCCAAAACATCCTCCTTCCATTAGGCCCCCAGTACCAGCTCCCTAGATTCCCTCGCCCTCCCTCTTTCCCCTCCCCCATGAGCCCTTAATAATTCACACATTGTTTTTACTTTTTCATATCGTACTCTGTCCGATGTGTCCCTTCACCCACTTCCCTGCTGTCCATACTCCAGGGAGGTCATATGTAGATGGCTGCAATTGGTCCCCCCCCCCCTTCCACTCCACCCGCCCAGTATCACCATACCCACCACTGGTCCAAAAGGGATCATCTGTCCTGAATTCCCATACATAATTTTAATTCTCATACATAAATATTGCTGCATTTGTTTTCCTAGGCAACAAGGTCTAACACAATTATGATGTTACTTATTGGTCTAGTTGGGAGGATTTTGACTTTCTGGACATGAAATTGTAATCCATATTGAAGGCTGCAATTCTTGATCTTCTTCAGCTACTGCTTCTATTTCTCCTCACACTCTGCAAGCAAGGCTGGGCTGTCTGCATATCTCAGTTTGTTCATAAACTTTTCTCCAGTCCTAATGCCACATTCATCTTCATATAATTCAGCTTCCTTGATTATTTCCACAGCATACAGATTGACAAGTGGTGAGACGATACAATCCTGATGCACAGCTTTCCTGATGTTAAGCCATGCAGCATTTCCTTGTTCTGTTTGTCCATCTCTCTCTGTAGAGACACAAGTTCTGTATGAACACAATAAAGTGTTCTGAATTCCCAATTTTTTAAAGTTACACATAGTGTGTTGCAATCCCCACAATGGAATAGTTAGTGAAACACTAAGCATTGGCATAGTTAATAAAACACAAATAGACATCTTTCTCATATTCTCTTCTTTCAACCAAGATCCATAGTACATAAGCAACGATATTCTTTTTCCACATCCTGCTTTGAATCTAGCCTGAATCTCTGGCAGCTAAGTCAATGTACTGCTGCAACTGTTACTGGATGTTCTTCAGAAAAATTTTCCTTGCATGTTGTATCAATGATATTGTTCTATAGTTTGTGCATTCTGTTGAGTCATCTTTCTTTGGGATGAGCAAAAATATGAATCTCTTCCAGCCAAGAAGCTATCTTCCAAATATCTTGGCATAGTTGAGTAGGAGCTTCCAGTGCTTCAATAAGCTTGCTGACACAATTCCATGGATATTCCATCAATTCCTGGAGCCTTGTATCTGGCTAATGCTTTCAGGGTGGCATGGACTTCTTTCAGCATCCTTGGTTCTTGCTCATATACTACTTCCTGAAATGGTGGCATGTCAACTAGTGAGTTTTGGTACAGGGAATCTGTATTATTTACATTTTCTTTTGATGCTTCTTGCATCATTTAGTATTTTTCATGTAAAATCTTTCAATATTGCATCCTGAGACATATTTTTCTTTCTTTCAGTTCTTTCCATTTTAGATACGCTATGATTTTCCCTTTTGGTTTTTTAACCATAGATTTTTACATATTACATTATAAAACTTGGCTTTGTCTTCTGGAGTTACCTTTGAAATGTTCTACTGAGCCCTTTGACGTCATCATTTCTTCTACTTTCTTAAGTGAGTCTAAGATGATGAACAATTTTAAGAGTCTCTTGACAACCACTTTGACGTTTTCTTTATTCCTTATCTTTTTAATGACGTTTTCTTTCTTCATGAATGATGATCTTAATGCCCTCACACAAGTTATTAGGTCTTCTGTCATTAGTGTTCAATGCACCAAATTTTTTCTCAAAATTCAGGTAGGCTAAATTCAAGTTCCTCTTTAGGCTCTTACTGATGTGTTTTAATTTTCTTCAGCTATAATCTAAGCTTACTTATGAAAAATTGATGGTGTCTTCCACAGTCAGCCCCTGTCCTGGTTTTAGCTGATGACTTTGAGCTTCTTCATCTTTTCCCACAATTTTATTTCTGTGTATCCTATTGGAATTCCATCCATGGTATAATTGTCTTTTGTGTTGTTGAAAAGCATTTGCTATCAGTAAATCATTGATCTTTCAAAATTCTGTCATGCAATCTACAGCCTTGCTTTTAATACCAAGACAGTATTTTCAACTATTACTCTTTCCTCTGTTTCCATTTTTTTGCATTTTGATTGCTGTTAATTTTCAATATATTTTTTATTTCATATTGATCAGTTTCTGGCTGAAGGGGTCCATGGAATTTTTTAAATTCCCTTTTCACTATCTACTCTGGTTACTGCATAAATCTGAATAATACTTAATTGGTTGTATTTTCTTTAATGAAAATAGACATAATCCTATCACAGACAGCATTGTACTTCAAGAATGCATTTGAAATATCTTTATTGACAATGAATGCAACATGATTCCTCATGATAATATTATTCCTGGCACTATAAGTCATAGGCTATCTGATTTGAAATGGCCAATACCTATCCATTTTAGCTCACTAATGTCTATGGTATTAATCATTACATGTTCTATGTCTTTTTTTGTGACTTTCATTTTTCCTAGATTCATACTTCCAAGTTCAGACTTGCACACTCCAAGTTCCAATCATTGTCAGCTGTTTGCAGCTTTTCTCCTTACCTTGAGTAGTGCCCCATCAGCCAACAAAGAGCCTGAATTTTCCACTCCCACAGCCTTCTCCCACTCGTGTCATCATGATTGACTCTACTTGGGAAAAGCAGCTTCCACGTCACATTTAGAGTGCCCTCCCAGCAGATGGGCCCATCTTCTGGCCCAATGTGGTCAGTATTGATGGTGATATTCTTCCTCCACTCACTAGACATTCAGTGTCTGACAATATTTCTAAGCTCTGCATAAGGCTTTCGGAGTCTACTTCCTCTGAGTCCACTTCCTTTTTGGTTGTCTGTTCTTAGCCTGTGTGACAGTCACCTAATCTGGTATCAATTTGAGGATTAAGAGTATAGGGGTGGGGTCTAGCCTGTCAATATGCAGATACCCAATGAGACCTCTGTGTGGGCATAGCCTTCTCCTCTGAGAATTCTGGGAAATGTGATCATTCCTTCTTGGAGGCGGGATACACTATCTCTCTTCTTATTCCCTGGGAGACATTGCAGCTGATAAGACTGCAGCATGATTATAGACTCTGAGGCCTGGACACTGGAGGAGCCACAGGGAGACCACTGCCAGTGCTGAGATGCTTCTACCACCACTGGATACACAAGACCCTGCACTCACTGACCTGTGATTGGTCTGGTGTCATTGCATGTGCTTTATGAGTCTAAAGAGGACTTGTAGATTGGCATCAGACATATGGGCTAATATCAGACCTATGACCTTGGACTGGACTGGGCTGGAATGTTTTCTCAATGTTCAATTGCCCTTGAATATATAAACCTCTTTTTATACACATATGAGTGTTTATGAATTTGTTTCTCTAGTCTATCTACATTATTACAGTCTGGAAGATCTATTGAAATCTGTTTACTTTGAGTGTCCTTGCTGTCATTTGAAATTCCAGTGACATGGCATTCAGTATATCAGCAACACACAAGTCACCACAAACTAGCAGACAAGTGGTGGAAGCTTCCAACAGTCTTTCAAATCTAAGTGAGGTCACGTATGGTAGGCAGGTTTTACCTGGATTTACAGACTAAGGCATAGTAAAAAGGATGGCTCAGTGGTCTTTTTCTGAACATTAGTCAGTGAAAACCTTATGGATCACAACAGATAATCGTCTAACTCACTTGGGACACATCATCAAGAGCATCAATAGCTGGAGATTGAATGAAGTAATGAACCAATGAAGGTTAGGGAAAGCTTCAGTGAGACAGATTCGTATAGCAGCTATGTGGATGAACTCAAGCACACCAATGATTGTGATTATACATGACCAGCCCATTATATATAAGGTTACCATGAGTTGTAATTGATGTGATGGAAGCTATTTATCTAGTTAGCTAGCTAACACACAGTTGCTATGACATTTGAACAAGATCTTATATGAGGAGGAATCAAAAAGTATTGCTACTAGAGTATTACTCTTACATGTATATTTATTTCAAATAGAAATTTATAACATATTTTTGTGACATGTGCAACAATTTTCTTAGTAGTACACTTGTCTTAGTGCCAATAGGATGTCTTCGCTAAAAGATCCAATCGAATCAAGGTTATCTGAGGGATTCAATAAAGTCCAATAAATTCAAGGTCAAGAGGTCAGCACAGAAGGTAATGGCTACTGTTTTGGGAGATCCCAAAGAAGTAATCTTGAAAGAATTTCCTGAAGAACACAGAATAACTATGGCAGGGCATCAAACCCTTATTTTACCCCTTCAGATTTCTTTTTGTTTCCAAAATTCAAAAGACATTTAAAAGGAACACAAAGTTTTGTTCCATGAGGATCTCAAAGGAAGGGTTAGAGATATGGGAAGACTGCCTTCAGGCATGTGTACACCTACATAGAGGATAGGTAAAGAAACAAAAGCTTCACATTTTGATATTTTTGTCAATTAATAAATAAACAAACATTTATCATATAGGGTTAGACAAACCATCATGATGTATGGCTATACAGAAATAAGTTGGGCTTCCTTTATATGATACTTGTAAGTACATAAATTGCCCGCAATGTACCCACTGAATTTGAGGTGATTCTGACTCATAGCAGCCTTACTGGTGAGAGAACAGCTGCCCCATTGGGTTTCCAAAGCTGCAAATCTTTCCAGAAGCAGACGGTGGTCTTTTTCTTTCCTGAAGCAGCTGGTGAGTTTCATCCACCCACCTTGGTTAGTAGTGAAGTGTTTAACCACTATCCGTAGCTTTTGAATCAAGCAGTTCGTTCTTATCTTTCCATATTTTACTAATCCTAAAATACCCAATTTCTCCACCACATATCCTCCTTGTGATTTTAGCCCACATTTACCCCACTTTTCTCCTCATTTCTGTAGTGTTTGTTTTCTGATCACTAACTATAAATTTTAATTGTGCAAAATTCAATTCATCACACAACTCCTGGTCTTAATTTAGTTAGGTTAAGGAAAAAGTGACAAGCTAGTTTAAAAAGAATTATTATCAATAGTGCTATTTTATGAGAACAAGTAATAACCAAATAAGAAATTATCAAATCAATAAATTAGAGTCATGGCATATTTGACAAATATTGAAATGTTACCAGTAAATGACTAAAATCTAGGGAAAGTGACTCTATTCCATCCTTTGGGAAGTTCATTGCAACCATTGGGTAATTTGACTCACTTTTCTATCTCCTCTTCCCACTTCCTTCCACCTAGTACTTCTTTAATAGTTGTATTAAGATATATTTTAATAAGTACAAGTATGCAATTAATTACACAAATAGATTATAGTTTCTCTCTGACCTCTCTTTATCCCTCTTCCTCCCTCTCTCCCTCTCCCCTCTCCTTATCTTATCTTTAGAGCTACTTGGTTTCTCCTCTAGCTGCTGATACATTCTTGGGTATTAGCAGGCAGCCAATAAACCTTTATTGAAAGAATGATCACATTATTTATAGATGTTTAAGTACCTGACTAGACTTCTCGCTGTAAGGTGATTCACTTGAACTATTCTTCAAAAACCAAATCCATCATGGCATGCAGCTTTTTCTGGTGGCCTGAGCATTAGTGTCTCTTGTCTTAGCCCTCAGACAAGGGTGAAATGCATCGTTACTTTTGCCAGGGGAATTCAGACTTACACTTTTTGAGAGAGGCTGAAAGCCAGCAGCCTCCCTGCTTCCCATTGGTTTGAAACTGAACCCAGATTAGTTCAATTGTGTGTTTGTATAACCAAGCACTCCTAATTTCCCAAGCAAGGACTAAACTGGATTAATAAGCAGTTAACTCATGGGGTAATACTTGTGTGTCAGACACAGGTTTTTTTTTGGGGGGGGGGGGCATCACTGCTCTCCGGTGGTGGGAGCAGGAGGCCCAGTCCCACTGCTGGAACTGAACCTCCATCCCAGTGGGCCGCAGTCCCACGCACAACCACCACACCACCGGGACTCAGCCCCAGACACAGATTTTTAATAATGCATAGTGAAGTCCTTTATCCATTCCACAGTAGTGTACAAATGAAAGGAATTAAGCATTGTGATTTATACTCACTTATTTCTCCTGTTTCATCATTGTGACTTAGAGAACAAAGAGCATTCTTGGACACCAGCAGCAAGAGGCAAAGTTTGAATACATTTTGCTGAATGAGAATGTCATAGCAATTTGGAATTTTCTATAAAAGTGAATTTTACGTTTTCTTTTTTTTACCAAAGTAATAAATGGCATTCACTGCATGAACTATTTTAATTATTCTTACACATTTTTGTGCGTGATGATATTTATTGGTAGATCAGCAGAAATTCAATAGAATTAAATAAAAGGATAACTGCTGTTTATGAGTCCTGCAGCTCATTTTATTTGTATAAGGTACATTAAAGAATCTGTAATTGTTTCCATGTGGCTACAAGTGCTTTTGTTATGTTTTAAATGTGACATGGCACTGAGATGTTTGATGGGCAAAATTATATTAAGCCATCTCTTCAATTGTGCATTCATCAAAGTATTAGGAGTAATGCTGGTTATTTTTTAAGGTTGTTTCAGTGTACAGGGATGAGATTAGCGAGTTCACTGTGCATTGCCATGAGGCCATAGCTGTCTCATAGACTTCCTGGGCTGTAAAAATTAGAGGACTAGCCTACCATATCTTTCTCCCTTGGAGCAACTAGTAGGTTCAAACTGCTGGTCTTTAGTTAGTGGGAAAGCACTTCGCCACTTCACTACCATGATTCCTTCCTCCCCAACCTAATGCTCTTCAAGAAACCTTCTTTAATCTACGTTAAGATTACTTAGCAGGATGCACAAGATCTTCATAAGTAGCTTCATCAGCCCTAAGAGACACTGCCCGGTCCCCAAATTTACCTCAAGTATTTGTATTACTAAATTATTCCTAGTTTCCAGGACAGTCCTGATTAATGCTTGTGTTCTGTTTTTGCCAGCATTCCTGCGTGTTCCCTCCCTGACCCTCTCAAAAGCAGTCCTTGTGGAAAATCCCCATTCATCCTTTAAAACTCCTTTTAGTTGCTTCCTCTGGGAAGCTTTCCCTGGTTTGCATGCAAATAACCTCCACTTTAGTTTCTGAACCATTTCTAAACTAAAAGCGGGGTTCTATTATTATTTAACATTTCCCTCAGTGTCATAATTATTTATTTACATGTCTGTCTCCCCTATGAAACTTGAACTCTCTCCTGTCAGGAACCACTCCTGACTAGCTTCTGTATTCCTGCCTACCACTTGTGCTGGCACAAGATCAATAAATGTTTGTAAACCTCTTAAAATTGGACCGCATGAACAAATTCCTTCATATTTTTCAAAATGTATCTTTGAATCACCCTGCAATCATTAATATTAACTCATTCTGCCATCAGAACAAAACAAACTGAAAGATTTTTATCATAAGCTTGTTGCCTTAGGGGTTAGCATCCTCTCCATGGGTCATGGTGGCATTGCCGTGGGAAGAACAGGAGTGCAGGGGCACACAGGGCATGGAATATATGTGTTTGCTCCCATTGAGTCGGCTCCCCCTTCATGGAAACCCCATGCAGAACCAAAGGAGTGACTACCAGGACCACTGTGAGCCATGATATTTTCATCGGCTACTTTTGGGCTATAGCTCCTGAGACCTCTGTTTTTAGTTCTCCTTAGTCTGGAAACTTTGCTGGCACCTAATCACCCTCATAAGGAAAGTGACCAGATTTTAAGTGGGACACCATTGACTGGGGTGTGTATATATATATACATATATATATATTAATTTTAAAATGCCACGGGACATGGGCAAATTGTTAAAAAGTGAAAGATCTGGTCACCTTATCATAGCAACACACAAGCCTCCACTGACACATGAGAATTGACAATCACGGGGGTCTGTTGACCAAGAATCAAACCCAGGTCTTCCACATAGAAAGCAAGACTGCTACCACTGAACCCCAATTTACATCCTTAAACAAATGCTAGAAACATGAAAATCACTCTCTCAAATTCTCAGATACTTTAGTGAAGAAAGAAAGTTGGGATTAGTTAATGAATTGAGTGCTCTGGAAGCCTCTGATCAGGTTTGTTTGTTTGTTTGTTTGTTTGTTTGTTTGTTTTGGGGGGGCAACACTGCCCTCTGGTGGGAGTGAGAGGCTCAGCCTTACTCCTGGAGAGCTGCTGCTGTATTTGAACTGGCAAGCCTATGGGCTGTAGTCCCACACTCAACCCCTACGCCACCAGGGCTCAGCCTCCAGGTTTCTTTATGAACACAGATATTCTTATTATATAGTATTCTTTCCTAGACACATTTGCAAAGTGAAGAGTTAGCTGTGCTAATACTTGCTTTGGGGCAAGTAACAGTTTCCCCCACTTCATTATTCACAGCTGATTACATGATGTTGAATTTTAAACACCTGTTCATTTGTCACATTCACATATAATTAAAGTCAGTACTATTGCTGAGGTATCATCTTTGAAAGCATGATACACAAAATAAACGTGCTATGTATCATTTTTATGCTTACCCTTTTGGAAAACTAAATAACTCTTTCCTTCTCCCAAGTATAACCATTTTCTAAAGATATTCCCAGTTTCACCAATAAGAGTAATCACATGGGACTTTACCCCCCTAAGGTGTTATTTTGATTTCAGGAATTAAGCTCTAATTGAGCAGCTGAGAAAGAGCCTGCTATAAGTGTTAACGATGGAGCCGGCTTTTCTAATGAACTCCAGCTGATAAGAGGGCAGAAGAAAGAAAGAGAATAAGCATGCAATATTAAGGGATGTACTATGTGTTTGTTTACCCAATTATTGTTTATTGAGCACCTACTATTTGTCATATACAGAGCATCTTGTAATAAACCGGATAGATATTAAACAAGCAAATATATTATTTCTGTTGCTCTAAGAGGGGAAAATAAGAAGTAGGGTAGTTCAAAGGTTTGTAGAATGTTTCCCTGAGTCAGCAGTATTTTAAATATCCCAACCTATGGTGGGGGGGGGGGAGGCATTAGGGACAAGATGATACAGAAATGAAGTCAGAACAATGTATTAGTTATTGTCGGTCACGTTAAGTAATTAAGACTTTATCCTGAGAGCCTTCACAAGTCTCCTGAAAGATTTTTAAATGATACAGTGTGATGAGAGTCACATTCTAAACAGTTCATTCTGGTTACTCTGCCAGGAAAGAATAAAGGGGGACAAGAGTGGGTTCAGGATTATCAGTTAGGAAGTCATTGCTGTGGTCCAAGCAGGAAGTGATTATGACCTGACTTTGATCAGGAAAGTGGAGATTTAGAGATGTGGGTGGATTTATATTCATCGGGGGAAAAGACATTATAGGGTTTAATGTATAGGGAAGAGAATTAAATGGACAGATGTCAGGAATGATTAGGATTCTGGTGTTAGCATATCCGATGTGCCAAGTGGGGAACAAAAGCAGCAAACACTTTCTTAAATTCTCTCACATATGGGGCTGGGTACTATGCCCAGTTGCAAGCATCCAGTAGGGTTCATGGAACACACCTCCGGTGGATAACAGGGGAGTGGAACTAAGGTCCCTGTATATTTAATAATCACCATCACATCTCTAGTTAGATTGCACAGACACTTTGAAAAGCAACCCCAAAAGTAAATTCAGGGATATTGCTGAAGTGGATGGCATTATGTTACAGCAATGATGAATGTTCATCACCACCTTGAGGACTTTATATTTCAAAAGGTTAGTGAAATATTGTTAAGTTGTCTGAAATCAGGTTTTCTTTTATATATAATTTATTATTAATGGGAAGTTAATACCTACATCATATCATTCCATAGTTTGATCACATCAAGTAGAATTATACAATTACTACCATAATCATTTTCTAAACATTCTTTTTCTTCCTGGTCTCCTTGACATTCTTTCCATTTTAATACCTCCCATCACCGTATCCCACTCCCAAAACTTTATTCTACTTCCTGCCCCTAAAGGTTCATCACTCCTGGGTTTCATACACTAAAAAACAGGAAAACATATAACTCAACTTTAAGAGGGTGACCTTTAGTGACATAACACCTGTAAGAGTCACCTTAAAATGAACAAACAAAAGCAAAACAACAGTACAGAAAATGTTGAAAACCAGATGAGGTCCACCATGTATTAGAGGAGGTGAGTGAGTCAACTGACAATGGTTCAAGTCAGATTTATGCCTTCGATCTTCTATACTCATCTCGCCAATGCACCCTGTGTAGGATCCACTTTCCTCCCATCCATCAACTGTGGGTGGAGGGAATTCGCCAGAGGTTTATTTCTATATAGTTCCCACAAATGAATCGTGAGCTCCCACTTTCACCCATAGCCTTCTGCAAACTGGATTGTCACAATGTAAGCTCTGATACTTATCTCTCCTTTGACTTTTGGATCACACGCTGCTTTACAGTCTCTCAGTGCTGACAGTGTGCTTCTTCCATGTGTTTCTTCCTAGTTGACATCTCACTTCGATGGCTACTAGTTTGAAGACAACCTTTAGGACCACAGAGCCCAGATCCTTATTTTAGCTGATAGGCGGACACCACATAATTTTTTTTACCATATTTTGCTGTAGCACCCATGTCTTCTGTGAGCATGAATATTAAGGAGGGCCATGATGTAGGAACTAAGTGTTGTTAATTTGGAGCTTGGATTTAGTGCAAGCCTCAAACTCAAGAAAGCAGGTTTTCATGTCCTGGGAGAATCAGGACATAAAAGACAGAGCTATCTGCTCCCTTAAAAGTTTACATTCCTGGAAACCCTAGAGTCCTCATGAGTCAGAACCAACTTGCTAGCAACACCTTTGAGTTTGGGATTTTGAAAAGAAAATCTTCACACACGTTTTTATACATTGAGACTTGGCTTTGCACTATAAAGTGAATTTGGGAAGCCTTATGTAGAATAGGAGAGAATGAGTCATTCAAGCAAGAGAGGGAATAATGAGCACACCAACCCTGGTGAAAAAAATATATATTCCAAGTTCCCCAGATAGGGACTGGAGTTATTCTGGCATTGATTTCCTGGGGGTGCACATTAGGATTGTACTCTGCAGAACTTTCGAGGCTGTGACCTTGGAGAAGCAGATCACCAGACATCTTCAAAGTGCCTCTGGGAGGATTCTAAACACCAATCCTGCAGTTAGTAGACAAATGCTTAACTCTTCATGTCAGCCATGGACTAGCAACATTAGTGGACAGATAACAATATTTCAGTGAAATTTGCATGATATGCAAAATAGTCAGTCTTTCAGTTTTGTTTCAGGCCTCTAAGTTATTAAAATTAATATCGGTACCTCCCAACTATTCAAATATTCTTGTTTCAGGTAAACTTACTTTTTCCCAAGTCTCTTAAGAAGTTTTGATATTCAGATGGTCAAAGGGAACTTCTGAGTGGCATGACCTCTAATTTTCCTTTAACTTAACATTTTATGATTCAAAATTGATAGATGCAATGACAAAACTTGCTGTGGTAGGTTGATAGAAGTTAATTCCAGCTCATGTCTGGTCTTCAAATGGCACTCTCCAATTATCAGTATAGGTTTCTGGCTTCTTTTCCAAATAAAATTCAAAGACTGCCTAAATGGATAGGAACTAGATCCAAGAAAGCTTGATCAAAGGCATATTTTGGGAAGACATTTCAACAACAAAATCCAAGTCCCTGTGTTTTGGGTAAGGATCTGAAGGTCATGACCTCCACTCAGTATGTATTGCAGTTCTTTGGTGCCATAGACTTTATTCCAACTCCGAGCAGCCCAATGCGCAAGGTTATGAAACACTGACTAGTCCTGTGCCACTCGCACCATCACCGCTATATCTGAGCTCATTGGTGCAGCCACTGAGGCAGTCCATCTTCAGAAGGCTCTTCCTTTCCCCTGACCCTGCACTTACCAGGAGGACATGTGATGTTCTCCTCCAGGGCCGTAGCCAGGGTAACATAGCCAAAGTACAGCGGACGACAGTTCTCCGACCTCACTTCTCAGGAGCATGCCAGCTGTACTTGTACAAGACAAGATGGTTAGCGCTTCTGGCTGTTGTTGCTGGTGCCACGAAGTTAGTTCTGACTCAAAGTGATCCTGTGCAGAACAGAAGCACTGCCCAGTCCGGGCCATCATCACAATTGTTATCTGTGAGCCCACTGGTGTAGCCCGTGCCAATCCCTCCCATTGAGTAAAGTTTCCATCTTGTTCCCTGCCCCTCTATTCTGCTAAGCATAATGTCCCTCGCCAGGGAAAGATATCTCCTGATAACATGTCCTTAGTGTGGTTGCCTTTTGATTTTGGAAGAGAGAGTTTTGGGTTTTTGTTGTTGTTCTTGTTGCTGTTGTTGTTGCAGATTTGTCCAATGCAATAAGGCTCTTGATTGCTTGACTCTTGTTCTTGGGGGGGGGGTGCTTATGGATCTAAGGCGAAGCAGAATAAAAACTTTGGGAACTTCTTTTGTCCCCATTTACTATGATATTACATGTTAGGCCAGCTGGAGAAATTATATTTTCTTTATGTGGAGGTGTAATTCATGTGTTTGATCTTCATCAGTAAGTCCACTTTGCTTTGCAGCAACCACCGTTATGTCATCTGCAGGTGGCAAGTTGCTAGTGAGTCTTTCTTCAAATATGATGCTAGGTTCCCAATATAATTTTACTTGTTTTTTTCTTTAAATCATTTTATTGCGAGCTCTTACAGATATTGTAACATTCATAGTTCAATTAGATTAAGCATAATTCTAAATTGCTGCCACCATCAATTTCCAATCTCTTTCTTTCTTCTTGAACTTCTTAATATCAGCTCACCTCCATCCCCTCCCTGGAACCCTTATTATTATATTACATATTCTATTGCTGTTGTTTTTATTGCTGTATGTTATATCATCCAATTTAATTTCTTGGACTGCTTCTTCATGGAAAAAATATTTTACCTGCTAACCCACCTCTCAGACATACACTGTCTTCTCTTCATGTTGGTGAAATAATCACAGCTTCTTTATGCAAAGTGTTTTCACTGAAAAAAAGTCTCGGTGTACAGTTTGAATGAGTCTGGTGAAAGAGGACAACCCTGATGCATATTTTTTCTTATTTTTAATCAAGAAACAGACCCCTTTTTCTATTCAAACAACTGCTTCTTGATTGATGTACAAGTTCTGTGTGAACATGATTGTTCCATGGTTGCAATGTTACCCAACATTGTTCATAGTTTTAGGGATCTACAAGGGCGTACTCACCACCAAAAAACACTCAGAGTTGTGCTAGGTGGAGCGAAGATTTCATGGGATGTATTTTTCCAAGTATGTGAGCATCAGGCAATTCACCCGAGTTAGTGCACCTACGGATATAACCTTGCAAAGTTCTCTCTGGTCACAGTGAGTTTTTTGTAAAAGCAGTTTTGCTTGAACCTCCTTTTTTGTGATGTCGATTGAACAGAATGGCATTGTGATTACGAAATTTTGTTTTCTTCTCAGGAAAAATGCCACAGAAACTCTTGTGACGTTGAACACAGCTTACAAGGACAGCACTAGGGGGGAAACTCAAATGTACAAGTGGTTTTCTCATTTCCAAAAAAGTGAAATGTTGATATATAACAAGCCTCATTCTGAATGGCCATCAACTTCCTGAATGGATTAAAATGTCAGTTCATAGTATATATGGAGTTTGTTCCACCAGGTCAGACTGTTAATCAAGCATAATAGTGTGAGACAGAAAAGGCCTGACTTGTGGCAGAGAGGGGACTGATTTTGCCACCATGACAATGTACCTCTTTCTGCAGTCATTTCAGTGCACAAGTTTTTGGCAAAAAGTAGATTACTTCCCTTGCCCCTTGCACCTTATTGACCTCTTCTCACTCCTTGCAACTTGTTTTTATTTTCACAAATGCAGAGGCACATGAAAGGACAATGATTTGATGATGTAGAATAGGTGGAACAAACAAACAAAAACAAGGAAGGTGCTGTGAGCCATCTAAAGAGAGGAATTTGCAAAATTTCTCCAAGAATAGAATCACAGATTTGACCAAGGTATTAAGTATAATGGAGAGTACTTTGAAGGTGAAAGTTGTTTTGTTAAAAAATTTACATACACAACTTTGGGGGATCCACTTGGGGGGTACCCCCTCATTTGATTTTTGTGTATTTCATCTGTCAAAGTCCACATTATATAATCAGCACATACATTGATGAAAAATAATATTTCCTAACTTCTATCATGTAATCTGAAACTTTATTTCTTGCACCAACACTATATTTTTCAACTACTATTTCATCCTCTTTGTTCCAAACTTGTGCATTCCAGTTGACTATAATTATCAATATACCTTGATTAAATATTAGATCAGTTTCAGACATATACTCTATAGATCAAAGGCATTAATTTATAAAACTTCATTTTATTAACAGTACTACTAATATTTGAATTTATATTTTTTATTTTAAGCCATTATACATTTTTCTTGAATTATTTAAATTATAGTGCAAATATCCAGGAAGACATTTCTCTTCCATTATTTTCATATTTAAGATGAAGAATGCCATTAATTAAGGATAGGATTGTACAGTCAATTATTATACTTATTATAGAAGCTGTATACCTGTATAAACTTGAACTGGCAGAAGTTCCATAATATATATATTATAACAACAAGAAATGTAGCTCCTGAGTCTGCTTATATACAAACAAAAATCCCATTGGGTTTGATATCTTGTTCTGGAAGTTTAGGAACATGCTCTCATGGGATATTCAAGGTAAAATATTTAAGAATGTGCTTAAAAGCCCATATAGAAGAAGCACACAAGTCTGTGTGACTATGATATGTCGAAGGGATCAGGTATCAGGCATCAGAAAACTAAAATTTACATCATTATAAATGAGGGGCAGTACAGATTGGGGGCCCAAAGCCCATCTGTTGATAAAGCAACATCCCCTTAGAGAAGGGTAGCAACAGTGCAACATGAAACTTTTCTCTAGTTCTTAAATGCTTCCTCTCCCTCCCCCCACTATCATAATCCCAATTCTACCTTACAAATCTGGCTAGAACAGAAGATGTACACTGGTACAGATAGGAACCAGAAACATGGGAAATCCAGGCCAGATGATCCTTTTGAGACCAATGGTGAGAGGGGTGATACTGGGAGGGTGGAGGGAAGGGGGAGTAGAAAGGGGGAACTGATTATAAGAATCTACATATAACCTCCTCTCTGGGATACAGACAATAGGGAAAGGGGTAAAGGAAGCGATCGGACAGTGTACAGTATGACAATAATAATTTATAAATTACCAATGGCTCATGAGGGAGGATGATTCATGGGGAAAAATGAGGAGATAATACCAAGGGTTTAAGTAGAAAGAAAATGTTTTGAGAATGATGATGGTAACAAATGTACAAATGTGTTTTGCATATAATAGAAGGATTATAATTGATTGTGATAAAACTTGTATGAGCCCCAAATAAAATAATTTTAAAAAGGAAGAAGAGCTCTTCCTATAACAGCCTGAGGGGATCCGCCAAACTGCTTCACCACTCACTTGACCCAGAAAACCCTACAAAGTCCTGCAAATCAAGAAGGTCGAACCTCCGGGTCCACTTCAAGAACACCCGTGAAACTGCCCAAGCCATCAAAGGCATGCACACCCGGAAAACCATGAAATACTTGAAAGATGTCACTGTGCAGAAGCAGCGTGTACCCTTCCGATATTACAATGGTGCCATTGGTAGGTGTGCTCAGGCCAAACAGTGGGGTTGGACCCAGGGTCAGTGGCCCAAAAAGAGTGCTGAATTTTTGCTTCACATGCTTAAAAATGCAAAAAGTAATGCTGAACTTAAGGGTTTAGATGTGGATTCTTTGGTCATTGAGCACATCCAGGTGAATAAAGCCCCCAAGATGTGCTGCCGGACTTACAGAGTGCAGGGTCCGATCAATTCTTCCATGAGCTCCCCCTGCCACACTGAGATGATCCTGACTGAAGAGGAACAAACTCTTCCTAAACCAGAAGAGGGGGTTGCAAAGAAGAAAAAGATTTCCCAGAATAAACTGAAGAAGCAAAAGCTCACGGCTTGGGAATAAATTAAGCTTAAAATAATAAAAGTTAATAAGAGTTAAAAAAAAAAAGAAGCTGAGCGTAGGTGGGTGACATAGTAGTTGTGTGCAGGACTGTGGCCCACAAGGTTGGCAGTTCAAATCCAGGAGCAGCTCTCCAGGAGCAAGGCTGGTCTTCCTACTCCCACCGAGGCAGGGATGCCATCCCAAAAAACAGAAACAAACAAACAAACAAAAAGAATGTGCTTAGTACTTGTTTGTTGTCTATTCATTGCATGATGCCTGGGGTCTTAAAAGCTCAAAAGTCACATAAGGCACAGCAGTTGATCTCTATTTACTGTAAGCAGTATAAAAACAAATAGTGCCAAGAACAGAAACATATCTAATGTGTGACTTATTGACTATATGAACAACTGCCCTTTTACCATGAGACAATAAGTATAAGACAGTTCCCTACTACCATTAGTGAAGATTTTTATTAAAGATTTAATAGTAGAATTCTCACCAAAGTGAGAAAAAAAATGTATAACAATTAAAAATTCTCTTGGACTCCAGACTTTCTAAAGTCAAAAATATTGGCCTGAAATATTCTTTAAAACTTAAATGTACCAATTAACCAAAACCAAACAGCAGTTTATCTTAACTTGTTTTTTAAAAGTCTGCCTTGAGAGGGTGGAGGGAGAGCAGAGTAGAAATGAGGAACCAGTTTCAGGGATCTACATATAGCCTCTTCTCTGGGGTACGGACAAGAGGATGTGAGTGAAGGGACACATTGGATAGTGTACAATATGAAAAAGTAAAAGCAATTTGTAAATTATTAAGGGGTAATGGGGGAGGGGAGCAGGGAGGAAGGGGAAATATAGGGAGCTGGTACTGGGGGCCTAAGTGAAGGGAGGATGTTTCAAGAGTGATGATGGCAACAAGTGTGCAAATATGGTCTGCATACAATTGACATATGTACTGATCAATAAAATAATCTATTTTTAAAAGGGAAGGGGAAAGAGGAACTTATACTAAGACTCAAGTAGAAAATATTTGGAAATGAAGATGGCAACATATGTACAAATATGCTGGATACAAATGATGTATTGAATGTTATAAGAACTGTAAGGGCCCCCAATAAAATCTGCCTTGAGCCTTATGCTATTTTAAGAACTTTCTATATGGGATCTCAGTGACAGAGAAATTTGAAAAATTAGAAAATTTAAGAGACAGTGAACAACGTTAATGATGGAGGAATAACTCAGAGAATGAGGTTGGAAATGATTGCACAGTTTGCAAAATGTAATTAATATCACTAAAGTGAACATGTAGCAACACTTGAATTGGTGTATGTTTTGCTGTGTATATTCTCAACCCAAGCAACAAAATAAAGATGACGGGTTCTTAATAGAACCTCACTTTTTTAAAGTGTGCCTACTCAATATTTAGCAAATATGTAGCAAATTAACAGGCAATTAGCAAATTAGGGAGCTGGTACTGGGGGCCCATACTAGCAAATTTAGCAAATTATTCTGAGAGCACATTACACAATGCAGGATTATACATGAAAGAAATCAAGTAAGATATTTCTTGCTATTTTTCAAAGGAGCTCTGGTGGTACAGTGGTTATGCCTTAGGTTGCCAACCACAGAGTCAGCAGTTTGAAACCCAGTGCTACA
The DNA here is from genome assembly GCA_004026705.1 of Nesogale talazaci. Taxonomy (NCBI): domain Eukaryota; kingdom Metazoa; phylum Chordata; class Mammalia; order Afrosoricida; family Tenrecidae; genus Nesogale; species Nesogale talazaci. Next base: position 23,849 of record PVJH01030669.1, read on the forward strand.
GTGTAGGAGAAAGTTGAGGTTTTCTACTCCCCTAAGGATTTACAGCCTCAGAAACACACAAAGGGGTCACCAGGAATTGACAGCAGTTTGATGGTGGTGAAAGCTTGGGATAACCTTGTATTTTTCTTTTATTTCTTCACCTTCAGATGGTTTTCTTATTTTGTAAAAAATGTGTAAATACTTTTTGCAGAATCTATTATGGAGGGAACAGCAATATAGGATCACAAATTCTCTCTCTTGGGCATGTCTCCCTCCTGCTGGGAACTCTGTGGCCTCAAACATCTTACCTTGTTGCCTCCCCCCACCCTCCATCTTTTTTTTTTTTTTTGCTCTCCCATCTTTTGCTGCAGCCCCCAGACAAGGTTGTAGTCTCTGGGACTCCTGGTTAACTTTGACTTGCTGTGAAATCCTGGGCAAGAGCCTCAATTAAAACTAAATATTATATATATATATATATATATATATATATATATATTTGTTGAGGCATATATAGATGACAGAAACATGACATTTCAATAATCATCACTTGTGCAATTCAGTGACAATTGCTATACTTATCATGTTGTCAACCATCACCTAAACTTTGAAGACCCATGGAGGAACTGTAATCTGAAGAGGCATATTGCTGACCTCCTGTGGCCTCTCTCATCCCCTCAATCACCCCTCTAGGTT
>PVJH01030670.1:0-24571 GCA_004026705.1 Nesogale talazaci
GGTCTCCACATGGCTTTGCCAGCCTCAGAGGTCTGGTTCCATCAGGGTAAGGCCGTGTGGCTTCTCTTCCAGCTCCTTCAGCTCCTCAGATACTGCCATCTTGTCTGTAATTCATCATCTCTGAGACTAACTCCAAACTAGGGAAGATAGCTTCTCATCTCCATGAGGGAAATATTGCGAGATTTCCCAGAAATCTCAGGAGAAAGCCATGCCCACACAGAGGCCTCATTGGCTACTCAATGGCTATCTCCAGATTAACAGGCTAAACTCCACCCCTACATCTCAATCATGAAATTAACATAAGCACATGACCGCCACACCAGGATACTTAAGATTATATATGATATATAATAATTAGATGCTTAATATATATAATATATGAATGGATGGAACCAGGACACTTAAGATTGTATTGACAAATGGAAGACTTATGCTGGAAATGAGAAGGAAGGATCAGTGGTTGAAAAAATATGGCCTTGATGCCAGAAACAAAGCTGGAGATGTGAGGGGCAGGATTTCACAAGACCCACATCATCGTCATCATCTTCGCAAGTATCCTTTTTTGACAACAAAAGACACATGGACTTCTCCAGATGGAAGACACAGAAATCACAGCGACTACATATGTGGGGAGAGATGATGGAGAGGCTGAGTGTCAGCAGCTAAAACCCGGCCAAAGACTGCCGTGGAACAGATCATCGCTTGCTCATCTGTATGTACCAGATAAAGCGGAAGAGAAACAAAACTAGCCCACGAAAGCCATGTCGTGAACCTGAGTCTGACCCATCTGAATTTCAAGCACACCCCAGGAACAAATATGCTGCGTTACTTCTATTTCCGTTGTTTAAACAATGCTTGTGTTTCACTGATTGTGCCAAAGCTTCTGTGTGAGTCCTTGTAGAGTGGAGAAACAAATTCATAAACATGCGTATGGATATACGGGAAAGGTTTAGGTACAAGAGGAATGGAACATTGAGAAAGCATCCCAACTCAGTCCAGTCCAAGGTCATAAGTCTAACATTAGCTCATATGTCTGATACCAATGTATAAAGTCTCCCAAAGCATGTGCAATGACACCAAGACAATCACAAGCCAGCGGGTGCAGAGTCTTGTGTACCCAGCGGCAGTAGAAGCATTGCGGCGTGGGCAGGGGTCTCCCCTCCCTGTAGCTCCTCGTTTCCAGGGCTCAGGGTCCATCAGCAGTCTCCAGTGGCGGTAGAAGCAGCTCAGCGCTGGCAGGGGTCTCTGTGTGACTTTTCTGGCCCCAGAGGTCTGGTTCTATCAGGGCAAGCCCGTGTGGCTTCTCCTCCGACTCCTCCAGTTCCCAGGACTCGGGGTCCATGCTGCCATCTTGTCTTGTCAGTCGAGCATCTCCCAGGGACTGAGTCTCTAGTCTCTTACCTGTATGAGAGAACTATCACGAGATTTCCCAGCCTTCTCAGGAGAAGGCCATGCCCACTCATTGGCTATCTCCAGATTGACAGGCTAAACTCCACCCCTACAGTCCCAGTGCTGAAACACACACATCAGCGGCTGCCACAGCTTCCGACTGTGTGGACCGTCAAAAACGATGAGGAGACCGGAGATTCCAGAACACTGCACAATGCTCATGAGGAATCTGGACTCGGATCAGGGACCAGTTGGTGTCAATAAAACCAGGGCGTGCTCCATGATTTAGAATCGGGAAACTGTGTGTCGGGGTTGCCTCTTATCACCATAGTTATTCACCCTGGATGCTGAGCGAATGAATAATCAGGGGAGTGGATTATGCGGAGAAGAGGGTGGCATCAGGACTGGAGGAAGGCTGAGTGACAACCGGCCGCACGCAGATGACAGGAGGGCTTGGAGCACTGGCTGAGGAAGAGCAGGAACCGCCGCCTTCAGGCGAGAGGAAGGCTCAATGTAAGGAAGGCCCAAGTCCTCTCCACTGGACCCATCACGATCCATGGGGGAAATATTGACGTCACATTTTTTCATCTTGCTCGAATTGACAGTCAGTGCTCACGGGAGCAGCAGTCGAGAGCTCAGAGAGGGCCCTGCCTTGGCCCACTCCGCCGCACGGACCTCTTTGAACTGCTGCAAAGCAAACATGTCACTTTGGAGGACGAAGGTGCCCCTGGCCCACGCCCTGGTCACTTCAAGCACGTCATCCGCATCTGAAAGACGGACAGGAAAAGGCATCTGAACGGCGCTGCCAGCGAAGACGCGTCAGAGTACCGCCGGCTGCCAAAAGTCCAAGCGGTGGTGTCTTGGATGATGGCCGTCCAGAGTGCTCACCAGAGGCAAGGAGGGTGAGACTCGGTCCCACTTTTCTTGGGACGTGGCGTCGGGAGAGACCAGTCTCTGGAGAAGGATGCCATGCTGGGTGAAAGTGAAGGAAAAGCAACAAAGAGGAAGCCCTCCACGAGATGGACCGGCACCATGTCTGCAACAGCGGGTCAGAACCAAGCAGCAATGGAGAGTATGGCGCCCCAGGGCCAGGCAGCGTTTTCTTCTGTTCTGCAGAGGACCCTCTGTGAGCCAGAACCAACCCAGAGAAGGCCCCTCCAGCAGCCACCGCGAGTCAGTTGGCTTGGTACTGAGGAGGGGGTGGCAGTGGACAGCTCCCTCACACCCACCAGCTGCACCCAGAGAGGAAGACGGGCATGATGTCGTCCAGAAACCCTGCCGAGGGACCCTGGGAGTCAGAATCACCGCCGCCAAGGGCAGGGCTCTGATTGGCTCCTGCCCTTGTGGGTAATGAGGGTGGGCAGAACTCCGTAGCTTGTTCAGGACTTTTCAAGCTGTGTGGTCTGAACTTCAAGGACTCCCCCTCTCCCCTGCCTGCCCTGTTAAGGAATTCAAGGATTGATTGCTTAACCCCCTCAAAGGAAGCCAAGTTCAGCCACTCCAGCAGCTATCATCGCCCGAGGAAGTGCCTTTTGCAGTTTGTGTTTTCATCTGTGGGGTTTTGAGTGAGAAAGTTTTAGGGGAAAATAAAACATTGGATTCAAGGGAAGGGTCTCCAAGGCCCAGGCCAGTTCTAATGGTAACAAGCATGGGTTTATGGACATTTTTTTCTCCCCTTGCGTCTCCCTTTCTTGGTAAATGAGCTCTTTCTTTTCTACTGCTTTCTGAAATCGAGGCACGCCTGCCCTCTATGAGGTCCCACAGCTCACTGCACTCTGGCGGGGGAGGGCAGTTAAGTCCCTTACTTTGGGGACACCGTCTGCTTCTCTGAGCGGATACATCCCCCAGCCGGAGCACCCACCGCATGGGACCGGAAGGCGGACTATTGTTCCTGCTTTTTGTCAGGCTCCGTAGAGAAAGAGCTGTCTGTTTCACCAGCCGCCCAGACAGACGTGCCGGTGTCAGAGTGGGGCCTGGCAGCCTCGGAACAGGGCGTCCTGCTTGGTAAAGCAGCAGAGGGCCCTCCAAGGGACCGATGGACACCGTGGCTGTAACATTGGGCTATGACATCAGGACACTTGCCAGGACGTGTCTCCTTCTGCTGTGCACAGGGCTGCTCACTAAGACAGCACTGCCCCGGACAGCAACCGCCTCGGCCCCATGGTGGAAAGTGCCTGGCCCTCTGCTCCCATACAGATAAAGGCCAAGGAAGCCTGCCCCTCTGCTTTGACCAAGCACGCTGTCCGTCTCCAGAGACTGGTCATTGTCTGTCCTGCTGGCCAAGGACACATCATCAGGATGGATTGACGGCGAGAGGAGGCTAGTGTGGGCCTTGAGAGCCAACCCGGGTGGTGGAAACGCAGTGGCCAGAACAATGGACTCACGGAAGAGATGGCCTTGTTGAAACCGACTCAAGGAGATGGACAGACACAGAGGCAGCACCCGCGGGCTCAGGCCCAGGAGCCACGGAGAGGACAGCGCAGGGCCGGGCAGTGTGTCCTGTTGCACCCGGGGCCACTCCAATGTCCGATGACACCCACTCTGTCACGGGGGGACCCGGTGTGTCTGATCAACTCAGCGTGGCATGGTGGAGAGAATTCTCCCTTCAGAGAGCAGAGGGTGGGGGAGGCAGACCTATCAGAAACAAGTCCCCTCTGGGAAGATACCCTAGAGACACAGGCCAGGGCATGTTCCCGCCTATGGATGTCCTCTGCATGGAGCCTCCCTGCGTCAAGGATGTGGTGCTCCTTCGTGGTTCTAGGGGATTGGAGTGCACCCCCTTCTCCCTGAGGACTGGATGCTTCCACGCACAAGGATTGAGCCCCTGGGAACTGGCATCTTCTTCACTACAGGGTCTGAGGGGCCTGGCTGACAGAAGATCCTTACCCATCCTCGCCATGGCCACACCTGACATTCCCGGGGCCCCACCCAGCAGCAGGCACCTCCTAGAATCTGAAGGACACAGAATTGGGTGGGACAGAAGCCCCTCTGAGCAGGCACCTGAAATATCGTAGAAGAGATGCTGGCATGAAAGAGGTGGTGGTGGAGGAGGTGGTGGTGGTGGTGATGGTGGTGGAGGTGGTGATGGTGTTGGAGGTGGTGATGGTGGTGGAGAGGGAGGTGATGGTAGAGATGGGAGTGGATGTGGTGGTGGATGTGGTGGTTGGAGGTAGTACTGGAGGTGGTGGTGGTTGCTGTTCAATGGTTGCCCTTCCAAGTAACCCCAGGCACTACAGAACCACCCATCACCCTGCCATAGGCCATTGTCACGATTCTCGGTCTGCTCGAGGCCACTGCTGCAGGGCCTCTGTCATTGTGCGTGCCCGTCCAGCCTGGGGAACTCATCTTCCAGCGACTCCGCAGACTGCATTCGGTTCTGTCCCACGGGGTCTCCGTGGACTGCTCTGTGGAAGCAGATCAGCTGGTCTCTACTTCCAGTCTGAGTCTTGAAGCTCTGCTGAAACCTGTCCCTCACAGGCGACCCTGCTCATATTTGAGTCCCGATGCTTCCAGCATCACAGGGCTGCCCGGGTCACCAGAGCCCCGCGCATTGCCGTTCCAGCCACCATCCCAGGGCAGCACCTTAAGGCAGGGAACCCACACCAGGCAATGACATCCATCCAGGGGGTTTAGTTCCCAACGCTGCAGCCTCAAAGCCCTCCAGCACCCAGGAAGTTGTGGATGTTCCTGAGACGTGGGTGCTTTTTCTTCTCGTTGGGACTCATTCTGACCCCGACATCAACCCAACAGCTTCTTGGATCACAAAGCCAGGGTGGGATGCAAGGGGTGGGAGGACATAAGCGATGGCCAGACCCACCTCGTGCTGTATCCCAGGAGAGCGGTACGTGAAGAAACAATGACTCCAAAGGATGGGTGGGTCACACAGGCCACAACCTCCATGACACTGGCACCAGAAGAACCGGGTAGTGCCCAGTGGCCAGCCACCACCACAGACCAGCCTACTCAGGAGAATGGGAGGAGGTCTGACGCAGGGAGGGAAGGAAAAGGAGTGGAACAAAATGCGGCACCATAAACAGAATCAGACTTGCTGGTCTGAGAGAAGCAGGTAGAGGCCTGAGACCGTGCCCCTTAGACCCCTTCAAACCTTCATCCGAGGAATGACTATTCGGTCAAATATCAATGGGTCTATGAAGCAAAGAATGGCACAGTTGCTCCTCCACTCACCCACCAGCTGAGGCTCTAAGGGCAGCAATTGCCCTGAAAGAGAACCCAGGAGGCAGGAAAGAAGGGGGTGGAAACAGGAGACCCAGGAAGGAAGTGGACGAAGAGTTGACCCACTCAGGGGATGCTGTTACTGCCATCGTCAATTCTGCCCTCACTCACAACAGGACAAGACAAAGCATCACTCAGTCCTGCACCATCCTCTCAATCCTTCCTGTGCCCAAGCCCATTGCTATAGGCACTGTATCAGCCCGTCTCCTCCAAGACCGCCCCTCCACTTTACCCATCACGATGTCCTGCCCCAGGGACTGGCCCCTCCTGGCAGCACATCCAAAGTACATGAGGGGACATCTCACCATCCCTGCCTCCAGCTGGACTTCTCCCACAGCAGAACAGTGGTGAGGGGTGGCAGCCCTCGTTGTGAAGCACGATGCCTATGCACGGTTGATTGAGAAACTCATTTGATCTGGACAGTGGCAGCCAAACACAGCAAAATCTGGAAATGGCAAAAAGAAGAATCCTGGTGAGCTTGGGGGAGGGGTTCAGAGGGAACCCCCCCCCCCCAAGATGTGGCATTGCTGAGAAAGTTCAGGATGGGGAGGACTGGTGAGTGTGCAAGCCCAGAAGTGTGTAGCAACAGCTTACATATCCTCCCCGCTCATATCCCACCCCCACCCCCACCCCCGGCATCAGTGTCACAGAACATAGCAGGTGGAAGGGACTTCCTCCCAACTCCTTGCCCCGCCCATAGGTGGGACAAAGCAGATAGGACCCTCTCAGACATAGGGTAGGAGCTGGGAGTATTGCTGGGTGCCACCCTCTGCCTCCTGTCCAACCCCGCGGTGACCTATGCCTGGAGTCAGGCAGCCTGGGTGTGCCTCTGCCTGTGCTTCTCGGGGTCTCCGTGACCTGCAGCAAGTCCCCAACCAGCACTGCCAGACCCCCGCAGAGCCTCCTGAGATTGATTAATGGCAACTCATGCATCCTATTACACCAGTGCTTCCTTGATAAGAGAAGAAACCCTCCTGAGGGCTGCTGCTGCTATCTGCCACCACCCAGTGCCCCCCCTCACCCCGCGCACACAGGAGCACAATGCCGCCCCTCCCTGAGCCATCCACACAATGGGTGCACCTTAGACCCTTGTGATCCTCAGGATTTCCACTGGCTGATCTTCAGGTCGAGACTGCCAGGCCTTTCTCCCTAGTCTTAGTCTGGAAATCCCACTGAAAGCTCTTACACCTCATAATGACAAGAAGCCTCCACCGATAGGCACTGGGTGATCCTTGAATTCAGATCTCTGGCATGAATGTTGAGTGGCCTCCCTCTTCTCTCTTTTCCCTTTTCTTTCTCCTCTCTTCTTCTTCTTCTTCCTCCTCCTCCTCTTCCTTCTCTCTCTCTCTCTCTCTCTCTCTCTCTCTCTCTCTCTCTCTCTCTCTCTCTCCCCACCCCCTCTCTCTCTGACTCTGGCTGTTGTCCTTTGGTTGCAGAGGCCTTACGAAATCCACTCAGCCACCCCCATCGATGAGATCCTCAACATGTTCAAGGTGGAGCGTGTCCACTACTCGTCCACCTGGTGCAAGGGCATGGTGGCCCTCCTGAAGAAGGTAAGAACGCAGAGCACGTCCTGGCCTGCCTGATCAGGGAGCCGGGAGGCATTTTGTGCGGAAATGAGGGCACCAGCAAATTAAAGGATCAGAGAGGCAAGGAGGGAAACTGTGAAGTCTGTAAGGGTGACCCAAACACTGTCCAGTGCTGCGCCATCCGTTGCAGCCTCGGTGTCAAACCAAGAGCCCCATCCCATGAGCTTTCAAAAAGCCTCTCCTACACCTTTTAAGAACCTCGGCCCAGGCAGGACATGACCTTTTCCTAAAGACCAGAGAGACCTTCTGTATCCCAAGACCGCACGCGCTCCCCGCATGTTGTCCCCGTGAACTTGCCTGGAACACACAATTGAGGAAATCTTTGTCCTCTGAATGCAGCTCCTGACCAAGGATCCCGAGAGTCGTCTGTCCAGCCTCAGTGACATCCAGAGCTCACCCTACTTGGCCAACGTCAACTGGGACGCCGTGTTTGAGAAAGCCCTCATGCCGGGCTTTGTGCCCAATGTAAGTGGGAGCCCCGCCTACCCAACATCACATTATCCTGCTTGCTGCAGGGTCTCCTGGACAGGGGGCCAGCGAGTCGGTGGTGGCTATGCAGCCTGAACGCCAAAGGTTGACCCTTCCCTGAGCTGCCAAGGTCCCAGCTGGGCAGTGCTCCTCTTGGGGTTGGGTCTTTGGGGTGCTGAGCCTCCCTTCCTGAACTGAATAGCAAACATTTGCACCCGGCCCCACTGTCCTGAGGTGGGGGACTTTGTAGTAAAAATTTACTATCCCCCAATGCTGAGCCTGGGAGTCCATAGTCAGGGCACTGGCAGGACCATGCTCTCTGTCCCCTGGAGGGGACATCCTTTCTTGTATCTCCCAGTGTCTGGTGTCCCCCCCACCCCTCCCACTGCTCCACAGCTTGTAGATAGATTTCTCTCCATGTGACACCTCCCCCCCCCCCGCCCCGGGGTGACTCTGTCTCTGTGTCTGGTGGCCCCTTTCATGAAACATCACTCAGCAACCTTTTTGATGTCAATAGGACACTCCCGGGATTGGTGAGGAAGCAGAGGTTTGGGATAGCCGTGGGCACACTGGGGAGAGGCACTGGTGGGGGGTGGGGGTTGGAGAACCTCACGTTTCAGAGCAGAATTGGGATCTGTGCGGTTTCTCCATGACTGTGGCCTTAACAGAAGGAGCCCCCTGGATGGCCAAGTAGTTAACCACCCACGGAGAGCTTGGTGGTTTAAGCCTGGCCAGCAGGACCACCCCATACACACATCTGATGGGTCCCAGGGGTGCTCAATACATAATCACAATGTACTAGTCGATTGCAAGTGTAGTGTGGGGAGATCGCATGGCATTAAAAAAAAATAGGCGTAAACCTACCACCAATCCCGTCACGTAACTGATATAAAGCGCAGCCAGTCAGCTGCAATCTTGGGTGTCAAACGCATGCGCAAACAACTGCACTCAGTGCAGCAAAACTGACAAGCTAAGTCATTGCCAATTTTTAGACTGTGGTTCTTTTTTTCCCCCTCTTAAATGTAAGAAAGGGTATTAAAATCAGTGGGTGAGCTGGACCAAGTACAGACAAAAGCGTATCACTTTCATAAGGAATGGGAGATTCCGATATGACAAGCCAACATTTAGCTCAAGTCCGGAGTGCTTAAACAGTTCTGGAACTTACTCACAGAGAGAAAGTACCCAAACATGAGAAAACATGCTACCTCCTTGACTGCATTATTCAGCTCTTCCTAGTGAGAGTCAGCCTTTTCTCACATAAAGATCATTAACTCCAAGTACCCTTCCACCACGACTGATGATCCCTTGGAAGTGTGCATGAGGCGGACTGCCAGCAGCTACTGTCCGGACAATCCATCTCTAGTTCCTTCCACGTAGTGCAAGTCATGAGAGTCAACTCAGGGCAGGACAAAAACTATACATAGTTCCCTGTGTCGTGTTGGACAAGATGGACTCATACGGTTAAGCAAGGTATATAAGCACGCATTGTCCATGTGAAGAATGCTCAATGCATTTAGGAATAAATGTAACAAATAATAAATAAAAATAAGCATAGGTTTTGCATTTTTGTCGTTGGCAGATCACGTGTTATAAGTAGCTCGCATGTTGAAAAAGTGTGAGCAGCCCTGGTCTAACCATTGGACCGTATTGCCTTCAAGGATCCTGTTATCTTCATGAGGTTGTTTCAGGCACTCTACGAACAGTGGAAAGGTTGGGTGTTCACACCCATCCCCACAGTGGGAACCATGGAAGAAAGGCCTGGTGATCTGCTTCCACAAAGATCACAGGCGAGAGACCCGTACAGGGCAGCTCTCTCTGTAATGCATGGGTCACCGTGAGTGGAAATCCACTTTGCTTGGCCCTGAAGGGGTCTTTGAGCCCTTCCCTACTTCCACAGACAACCCATAGACTCAGTGGAGACACTGGGGAAGGATTTCAAGCAAGGGGTCCCCAGTAAGGAGACCCCTGAATGTCTTTATCTTCTAGCGCTGCTGGCACCCAAATGCAAGAATCCGCTTAAACAGAAACTTACTTTCAAACAGTTCTGGGAGCTTCACCTCCAAAGCAGGGTCTCATCCAGGTTCGTCCCGACCTTGCGGGCAGCCCGGAATTCCTTGGCAATCCTCACAAGGTGTCTGTCTACCCCCGGACCTGCCCTTGTCTGATCTGCTCATTTGCTAACTCAGAAACAGTTATGGGGTTTAGGGTCCACCCCGATGGGTCACATCGCATCAAGTTGCATTATGAGAGTTGATTGCATTGTACGAAGAGGCTTCTAAAAGGCTCTTAGGGCAATGGAATTCAGAGGCAGTGGAAGCCCTCTCAGATCACATGCAAGAACTCTGGCAGTGTTGTGGGTTACACATGGAGCTGCTAAGCACAAGGTCCGCAGTGCAAGCCTACCAGACACTCCACAGGAGAAAGAGGAGGTTGTCCACTCCTGTAAAGGCTTTAAGTCTCCAGAAACCAAAGGGGCAGTTCTACTCTGTCCTATAGTGTGGCTATGAGTTGACATCAACCCAAGAGCAGTGAGAGGGGAGTCAGAGTACATTACTTTACATCCGATTTTGGACAGTGATCACATCGCATTCTGCTACGCCTTCGTTAAGGAAGGTCATTATGCTGTGTTATGTTATATGGCACGCCATGACATTACATGATATTACATGAGATAATGGATGGTGATCACATCACATTCTACAAGGGGATATCCCTCCAAAAGAAGACCATGTTTTTTCTTTCAAAGCTATGTATTAATTTTTTTACAAAGCAACCTTATCTCATGCAAAGTATTCTCCATGACACTTAATACTTTTGTCAAATCTGTGATCCCATTCTTGAAAACGTTTTTTCAAACTCATCTGTTTGCCTGGCTGAGAGCACGCACCTTCCTTGTCTGCTTCATCACCTCTTGAAAATCTTGTAACAATCCATCATTCAATAGTATTCAGCACACATGTACCTATGTTGCCATGAACATTTCCAAAATAATTTCTTTCTACTTGAGCCCTTATTAGCTCCTCTTTCCCCCCCTCTACTCCACCTTCCCACCCTCATGTATCCTTCATCAACTATGTATTATTATTATTGCTATTTTGTGCCTTACACCGTCCATTGTCTCCCTTCACCTGCCTTTTTCTTATTTTTCCTCCTGGGCAGGGCTATGTATCCAACCTTGTGATGGATTCCCCTTTCATCTCCCTTCTTACTCCCTGCACCCCATGATATCACTACTGCCACTACTGTTCCTGTCCTGAATTCTGTGTGTCAAGGGCTCTCATCTGTACCGATGTGTGGACTCTAGTGTAGCCAGGTTTGTAAGGTAGAACTGAGTGATGGTAGTGGGGGTGGGTGGGAGCGGGAAAGCATTCAGGAACCAGAGGATGATGGGTGCTTGTGGGTGCTATACCGCACTCTAGTTGAATTGTCCCATCTTTGGGGTATGTCCAATAGTCCACAGATGGGCTTTGGGTCTCCACTACAACCCCCTCTTTCACATCCATATAATTGTTTGGGGTCATCTGATACCTGATACCTGTTCCCGATGACACCCCATGATCACACAGGATGGTGTGCTTCTTCCATATCCCATTTGCTGCTTCTGATCTAGATGGCTGCTTGTTTAACTTCAAGCCTTTAAGACCCCAGACGCTTCGTCTTTTGATAGCCGAGCACCATCAGCTTTCTTCACTACATTTGCTCACGCGCCCACGTTGTCTTCAGTGATCATGGTCATTGAATATCAAAGAATGCCAGGTTATTAGGAAAAAAATGTTCTTATGTAAAGGGAGGCCTTGAGTAGAGGCCCAAAATCTTTCTTCTATCTTAATACCGTATATATGCAAGCTGACCCAAATATTAGCCAAGGCATCTAATTTTATCACAAAAACTGCATTAAAATGTACTGAAAAACTCAGTTTATAGACAAATATATACAGTACTTAACATATAAAATATATACATTGGCCTCTCTCCCTTTCATTATAAATTAATACATATACATACCTGTAGTTATACCTCTATAAATAGCTTTTGATTCCTACTTCTTTTCTCTATTTCCTTTCACCTTCCTCCTATTCCACCATCACACTCACCGTCCAATTTCTCTCAGATACATTGCACTTGATCAACTCCCACCAGGCATTATACGCCCTCTTTGTCATCAATTTTACATCTCTTGTTGTTCCCTTATCCCTAAGTTTGTTGGCTCCCCATTCCCCCTCCCTTTTCCCTGTTCCCCCAAAATTGTCAGTCCCATTGTTTTTGTCCTGAGGATCGTTCATTCTGCCTGTCTTATATAGACAGACAGAGGCCAAAAGGGAAAAAAAATAGATAGTTCCAGGTCTGTCTGCTGACCCTTATGCATGTTTTCTGATTGAGTCTGATGAGGTGTCAAGCCCTGTCCCCCAAGTCAGAAGTTGATTTTCAGGATTCCTTGAGGATTTGACTACTTTGCTCCTCTTGCTGCCCTATTGCACTCCTTTCACACTTCACCCCGCTCTGCATGGGGCAGACTGTGCACAGTGTCTCTAGTGCTGTGCCCCACAGTGCTATAGGTCAGTGAAGGAACCTCATGTCTCATGGGAGGGCCGGTCCGATGGTCCTAGCTGTGTATTGGCTGCTCTGAGCAGGGATGTCGTCCCAGGCACTTGGTGAGCCATAATGAGGTTCTCTCCCTCCCTCTCTCCTTTCTTCCTTCCTTCCTTCCCTCCCTCCCTCCCTCCTTCTTAGCTCACTCCCTTGTGGCCTGGACAGACCCTCCTCTCTCCCTGGATGTATCTTCAGTGCTGTCTTCTGTATTGCCTTCTTCTGGGGAGGAGGTCACCATCGCTTAGCTTGAGTCCAGCTTGGTCATCCTCTGTTAGCTTGCTTCTCCATGCCAGTGTATTGCCCTCAAGGTTTGGCGCTCTCTCCCTTTCCTGTGAAGACATAGCACCCTCCCCATGGTAGGTTTATTAGTGCTTTGTCCCCCATCACCCTCATTTTCATCCCCCCCTTTTCTTCCTCCCCCCTCTCTCTTTAGTTAGCTGCCCCATGCATACCTGAGTTGGGTCTGACCCCGGCGAAAGTGCCTGGACCTTGACCCAGGATTTATGCGTTAGGTAGCTTATCTTCTATGTCCGTTTTACTTTTTGAGCTTAACTCAGTGGACTCATTGTGCTTATCCCTTTGTGCTTGGAAAACTTCTCTTAGCATAATTTCATCCAACACTTCCCATGAGACGCTATGCTTCATACATTCATCACTGCTTTTTAGGGCTGCATAGTCTTGCCTTGTAAGTATATACCAGGGGTTTCTAAGCCATTGTGAGTTGATGGAAATTTCTATCGTTTCCAGGTGTTTGCAACTGTCTTCACTTTTCTGCATCATCAAATCACTGTCCTTTCACATACCTCTTCATTTGCTGAAGCAAAGAGGCACAGAAGTGTGAGGGGGCAATAGAGGCATGCTGGGTTTTGCCAAAAACTAGCACACTGAGTAAACAGGTGGATTGTTGTGGTGGCAAAGCCAGTCCCCCGTCTGCCACAAATCAGACCTTTTTGGTCACACACTGTTATCTTTTTAGAACCTCTGATCTAGTGGAACAAAATCCCAATGCACTATGCCCCTCATATCAAAAAAAAAACAAATGAGCATAGTTTTTGTTTTTTTGCAGAGTACCCCTCATAGTGCATAACCTTCATTAAGCAAGGCTGTTACACTGTATTATGTTACACGATACTACACGATATTACTTACATTCAGGAATGTGATTACATTGTATTACATTATATTACATCACCTTACATCATGGAAGACCATTACATAATATGATGTTGCATCACGTTCCACTCTACCACCACATTGCATGACATCATATTAGAGAAAGTGATTACACCACATAATGTTAAGAGTAGACCAGCCTCTAGCGTCCATGAGGGTCTGCCGGGGCAATTGTAGGCTACAATAGATAAAGATCATCGTAAAGCCATAGAAGACAGGCAAGGTGAGAGAGAGAGAGTAAAATGTCAGGGCAGCATGCTCAGGAAGGGGCTTTATAATAGGATATGCATCACAGGAAGGGGATGAGCTAGGGGTGCATACGTACTAGGAAGGTGGGAGGACTAGGTACACATGTGACAAGATGGGCGGACCCTCGACTCAAGATGGTAGCCTAACCTTGGTCACCCTTGAGAGGGCACCACCTTGCCTCTGGACTCTCCCTCAGGGAGGCAACAAGTACCCTTATGGTAGGGTGGGAGGGACTTTAGCATCTGATCATGCTACATCCATGGTTCTCAACCTTCCTAATGCTGCGATCCTTTCATGCAGTTCCTCATGTTATGGTGACCATAAAAATTATTTTTGTTGCGACATAACTGTCATTGTGCTACTGTGATGAATCAGTGACCCCTGTGAAAGGGTCGTTTGACCCTCAAAGGGTCAGACAGGTTGAGAACCACTGTTCTAGATGTCTGAGAACCAGGGAGGTCCACCTGTAAGCAGCTTACATTGACCTCCAGGCATACAGTCATTTACCATGGGATGCAAGCAGTGTCCTAGGTTTTACATCTATTTGAGGAAGCTAGCCTGGAGACAACCCCTGTTGTACCCTGCAGTATAGCGCTGTATTATGAAAGGTTGCTCTGTCATGTTACATTATATTTCATGGCAGTGTATCTCATACATTACATCAGTCAGCTTATCTTGGGTGGACACATTTCAACCCATCATGGCTGGGAGCACCGATCTACTTAAGAGCATGGCTTGCCAGGGGGTCTGAGTTCTTGACTCCCAGAGTCTCTGGCCTAGGCAGCTCTCCCCACCCCACCCCCCGAAGTCTGCCAGGGAATGTCTTGTTCCTGCGAAAGACAGACCTGAGAGGTCACATCCAGGCTTTGGGCCTCGGTTAGACACCCCTCAGGTAGCAGCAGCCCCTCCTTCCTCGAGTGGCTGGAGGAGGGTAGGAGGGAGCAAACAGAAAAGTCACGGGAAGACAGACCGCCGACAACCCATGTGCTCTTCCCCACTGCCCTCCAGAAAGGGAGATTGAACTGCGACCCGACGTTCGAACTCGAGGAGATGATTCTAGAATCCAAGCCGCTTCACAAAAAGAAGAAGAGATTGGCCAAGCACAGGTCCAAAGACGGCTCGAAGGACAGCTGTTCGCTGGTGAGCTCTTCCGGGGGTGGGCTGGGGGTGTCGGCACAGGGATTTTACACGCTTAAGAAGATAACTCAGCTGGGGGCTCTGCTGGCGGAGGGGTGATGCATCAGGAACCCAACTGCAAGGTCAGCAGTTGGAAACCATCATCCACTCTGAAGGGGAAAGAGGAGGCTTCCGTACAGAGTTATGGCCCCAGAAACCCACCGGGGCAGTTCTACCCTGTCCTACAGGGTCCTGTGAGCCGGCATCGACTCGATGGCGGTGGGTTTGGGGAGATAGCTTCTAGCCCAGCGTTTCTCAACCTGTGGGTCGCGACCCCTTTGGGGGTCAAAGGACCCTTTCGCAGGGGTCCCCCCGATTCATAACAGTAACAAAATAACAGTTATGAAGGAGCAGCGGAAATAACTTTATGGTTACAGGGGTCACCACGCCATGAGGAACAGAATGAAAGGGCCATGGCATTAGGAAGGTTGAGAACTGCTGTTTTAGCCAGAGAGAGCATTCCCTCCGACTTTCCAAAGACCTTCATTGGCCATTAGGAAGACGAGCCCCATCAAAGGCAGGCGTCGACCCTAAAAAGATGCTGTCAGTAAGCGACTCTCGATGGTGGCACCCACCAGCGTGCCCTGATGACGCGCCGGGATCAGCGCTGAGCTGATAAAGGTTGGTGGCTCGAACCCCCTGGCTGCTCTGAGGGAGGAAAAATAAGGCTGCCCGTTTCCATAAAGACGTCCAGTCCCAGAAGCCCCGGGGAGCCCTGTCTTGCAGAGTTGATGCGAGTCAGAATCAACTCGACGGATGTGGATTGGGTTTATTAAGCAACTACCCATCTTGCTTGTTGTGGACCTCCAGTCTCTGGCTGTGAGTTGGGGGATGGGTCATTTCATCTCAGTTGTGATCACAGAGCCGCCCATGGCTGTGGGTCCCCCAGACACTGCGCTCCTGGGGGTCTTCCAGAATAGATCACCAGGCCTTTCATCCCAGGTGCCTCTGAGTGGGCTCACACCTCCAACCTTTCTGTTGGCACCACCCAGGGACTCTCTGAGAGAGCCCCACATCAGACTCACGCCATTGAGTGGACTCGGACTCCTGGAGTCCCTCAGCACAGAGTACACCTGCTGCTACGGTGTCTGCGGCTGTCCATCTGCAAGGAGATGGCCTCATCTTTTTCCAGTGCAGCAGCCAGGAGGTTTGAACCTCCTCCCTCACAGTGAGCAGCCCAACCCCCACCCCAGGGTGCTACCAGGGACTCCCCATCGCAACACCCACGTTCTTCAAAGCCTGTGGGATCCAGAGGGTAGCAGAGACATTCTTGACCCATAAGGCCAAGAAGGTGGGCCATGTCTGGCATGATGGGACAGGTGTTGCTGGTCATTGGACTCCAGCACTTCAGGGACACCCTGACGCTGCCCTGAATGCCACTCAGATTCTCAGGGCTGCCCTGGCTGGAGCTCACCCCACCCAGCACCCACTCTGTGCTTCCCGCTGCCTTGCCAAGCCTCCTCACGGTGGCCCCGCCACATCTCTCCCAAGGGGGCATGCCTCTTACAGGGCTCTCTCTGCTCCCTACAGAACGGCCACTTGCAGCAGTGCCTGGACGCCGTGCGGAGGGAGTTTACCGTTTTCAACCGAGAGAAGTACGTGCCCCACCCCGCTGGGCAGAGCCTGGACCACGTGCATAGACACCAAGTCCCAAGTCCCCCACCCCCACGAAACCACTGCCCCTCCGGCAGAGTGCCCCAGCCCCCACCCGAACCATAGTCCCACAGAAGACTCAGGCTGCCCAGCAGATTCCCACCACCACCCCCATGGGGCCCCTGAGAGGACTTCCAAGCCTCTTGGCAGAGACCACCCCAACTCAGAACCAGGAGAGAACCCCCAAACCCCCACTCAGCTGAGGCACTCAGGCCCCCAGCCTGCTCCCAGCACAGCCAGCTGGTGACTAAGAGAGGCACGGGAGGCTGGAGGTGTCGGTGGGGCTCTGGCAGTGCCGTGTTTAAAGCACTCCGCTAATAATGGAGAGGCGGCCCTTGGACCCCGCCAGCCACAGCACAGAGTGAAGAGGCCAGTCTGCTGGCTTCCCTCTGGGCTGCCATCCACCTGGCCAGCCATTCAAGACCCTAGTGGCTCAGAGGGAGAAAGACCGGCCTTTCCACTCCCATCAACCATTCCAGTCTTGGAAGCCCCCCAGGGGCGGGGGGCGGTTGTGAGACAGCCTGGACCCCAGGGCAATGGGTGTGGTTTGGTTTGGTTCTAATGCCCGTTCTGCAGCATGGCCTGAGCAGGGTGCTGGCTCCATCTCCCTGAGCCCAGGGAACGGAGACGTGAAGATGGAGTGAGGCCACCAAACAGGCAAAGGGACACTGACAAGGGGAGGGGTGTCACAGGTAGCCGGTGAGTGTGGAGGTTCAAGGCCACACTCTGCAGCTGCCAGAAGAGGGTCCATCTGGAGAGTGCAGTCCACGGGGCCCCTAAGTCTTCCTGCTTCCCCAGGCCAGGAAGAGGTTAGAGCCACAAGCTCCCCCTGGATCACCCTGAGTGTCCCAGTCCCTGCCTGTCTCCCTCTGCACCCTGTATGCCTGGAGTCTCCCCGTCTCCCTCTGCACCCAGTGTTCCTGGTGCTTCCCATGCCCCTGCCGCGGGCCAGTCGCTAACTCCTACCTGTGATGTCTGCTTGCTTGCAGGCTGAGACGGCACCTGGGTCACAGTGGCCAGCTCTCGGACCCCGAGGACCAGGCGGGCAGCCAGCCCCGGGACAAGCTGCAGGATGGGTGTAACAACAACATCTTCACCCACACCTGCTCCCGAGGCTGCAGCAGCTAACTCGCCACCTGCCGACACCACCCTGGACCGCACTCAGCTCTGTCCTGCCCGCCAAGAACCCTGTTACGTGCCAGGGGGTTTCCCGTCATGCCTCTGGCGGTACCAGATGCAGACAGAGCCCTGGGCTCGCAGCTGGGAAGCGTAGGTCCTGGTCCCAGCCATCCTCATGCCCCCTCCATCGATTTCCTGTGTCACCCCGGACGAGGCGGGTCCTGCACTGAGCCTCCGTTTCCTGCCTCTGTCAAAGGGCCTTCCACAGCTCTTAGGCTCGAAGTGAATTCCAAGAGCCGATTTAGAAGCCAACAAGCAGACGTGCAAGACCTTTGACGTTGTACCAAGTCGTGTTGATCAGTGCAGAATGCACACTTAAAATTGTAAGCACACTTTCATGCCCTCCCACCCCTGCTCAAGCAATGAGACCATGACAATTTTGCAGTCTGACTATAGCTTATGATGTGATTCTTTGGTTGGGAGGCAGGAGAGGAGGTGGGAGAAATACAGCCCCCCTCCCTCCCACCCCTGGGCAGCAAGGTAAACATTTGGGGAGGGGGGTGTTTCTCCTGCAGAAACACCATCCTCAAAGCACTCTGCCTCTGTCAGCGGCTACTGGGTCAACCTGGACTCTGAGCACCCTTGCATCTCACCGAACAAGAGGTGACCCACTGGCCCCCTCCTCAGGATCATGGGTCTGTCTGTCTGTCTGTATCTGGTCTGGAGCCTGTCACATCCGTTCTCGTGAAGAGTCTCCCATTTTTTTCTCCTGACCCCACACGAATAGCACCCAAAGCCAAGTGGTTCCAGTGGTTTTCTCCACCAGAGCCCCGTCCCTGCGGCCTTCCAAGATGGCGCGTTGTGCAAACCAACCTGGTTCTCGAGTCTGGCTGCAGCCGAGACACTCCTTTCATTCCAGGTCACAGGTCCCCCCCAGAGTCATCCAGGCTCCCCTAAATCCCAGCTCAGTGGGAGAAGCCCAGCTCTCTACCTCCCCCCCAAGTTCTCATGGAGGGTGCCCCGTCGGTGTCCACAAGGGGGGTGCACGTCTCAGAGTTAGGACGCAAGAGCAGGTAAGACGCTTATTCTAGGAGGGGCAAAACCAAGCCTCTTTTCTCTCCTATTCAGGAGACAGCCTGCCTCTGGATTTGCAGATGCGGTTGTGGGGGACTCACCTCGGGGTGCTCTGGGTGGGGACTTACGCTACAGCAGGAGGGGTGTGCAGCTCACACACGCTCACACACACACGCGTGGTGGAGGGGACAAATCCTCCGTCTTGGGGTCAGGTTCAAACCCCTTTTCATTTGCCGAACTGAAAGTCTGGGCACCCGTGTCCTTGTCACCCAGTGGAGATCATGGCATGAAGTTTGAAGCCAGTCTGTCGCGCATCCAGAACACACCTCAAACTCGCCACCGAGCTGGTGCCGACTCACAGTGGCCCTGAGACGGTGACTCTTGGCCGGAGCAGAAAGACCCATCCTCCTTTTCCTGCAGAGCGGGCGGGGGTGGGGGGGTGTTTCAAACCACTGACCTTTGGGCCTGCAGCCCAAGTCGTAACGAGGACACCACCAGGGCTCCTCCTCGAGGGAGGTCCGATTGATCGGCTGACAGGTTGGCCGGCTGTCAGGGGCATTCCTTGGAGAAGCCCTACCCTTTCATCAGCTGGAGAAGCGCGCTTGGTGCTCGGGATTCCCGGAACCGTTGAAGTCTGTCTGTCGCTGCTCGTGCTTGGCATCAGACCCGCTCCCATGGCGCCGAGAGCGGACTGCAGTCCCGCCCCGCCCCGCACCATCTCGGCACTCGTGGGTCTGCTTGCGCTCCCTGTTGTGTCTGTCGGGTCCGCTCAGGGAGGCCTTCCCTGCCCTGGCTGGCCCTCTGTGTCACTGGCCACCTGTCATGTCCCCAGGGATGTTTGTCAGTTTCACTTTTCCAGTTTTCACTTTTACCCTCCGCCGGAAATCGACCCTTGGCCTGTCAGTATCATCTCTTGACTTTCTTGAGAGACCTGTTAGTGTATCGTGTGATTTTATATACTTTTAATATTTTACCAAAAAAAGAAGGAAAGGGTCGATCTTTCCCCCTCCTTGGAAGGGACTTGCTCACGTACACGCCTTGTTTTGCGTTCAGCGTCCTGGCGCCCTGCAAGAGAGAAGGGTCTGTTTCTCTCTCTGCTGTGCCTCTTGTAGCAAGACCTACAATAGTTTACAAGGCTGCGTTCATAAGGGGGTGGGCGGTTAGGGGGGTTAGCGCTGGAAGCAGACCCTGGAGACCTTGACATCTCTGGATTTGCTCACATCAGCTTTCCTCCTTCAGAATAAACTTATTTCCTGGACATTCCCTATTACACCTCTGTTCTTTATCTCAAGATTTGGCGGGTGGCCTGTGTGGCTCTCAACAGGAAGAGGTTCAGGTTTAATTCGGAAAGGGGCAACCAGATAGAAAGGGTGGGGAAAGGATACTGAGCAGATGGGGTTTGTTCGCAGCATAAAACCAAATTTAACTTGACCACTCCATGCTTCCATCACCTCGGCCGCAAGCTTCCATTGCTTTTATGATTCATTTAGCCTTACCACGGTATCATGCTCATTTCTGAGGTGGGGGGATGTACAGAAAGTTCTTCGGCAATGGGAAAACACTTGAAGTTTCTGTCCCCCTTCCAGGAAGTCAATTGTATGGAGTCCATTGCAACCCATGACCTTACAGGACACCATAGACCTGCTCCTGGGGTTGGTGTTGGCTGTCAAGTGCTCTAGGCCCTGCACCACCCAAAAGTCGAACCCAGTCTACCACGATTGCATCTGTTCTGACTCGTGGCGTTTCTGTGGGACAGGGAGGAACTGTGTTGCAGGGTTCCTGTGGCGGTGGACCATTACAGAAGCAGGCGGTCTCATCTTTTTCCCGTGGAGCGACTGACGGATTCAAACCACCCAGCTTTTGGTTGACAACCCAACACTAATCCCCCCGCCCCACCACGGCGCCTCGCAGCTCACTGTAAGTCCCCGGTCATGTTGAATGGCTACACAAGGCACAGTCCAGCAGCAGAGCATGGGAAGTACCCTGGCAGGACCAACAAACCTGTCCTGTGGTCGGTACTGCCAAGATGCTCCTTCCAGGAGAGGGAGGTGAGACGTCTCCCGATTTATTGCTCCAGCGCTGTGTCCCCAGCCACTGCCGTCATGCCAATACCAACTGAGTCACCCCATAGGTGACAGCAGAACTGGCCCCTGTGGGGTCCTGAAGCTGTACATCTTTACAAAAAGCTTCCTCTTTCTCCCGTGGATGGTTCCAAACTGCAGACCTTGTGACCGGCAGCCCAACACATAAACCACTGCCCACCAGGGCTCCCTGATGACGGAGATTATCCTTGAAGAGGTTGCTGCCTGCCTGCCTGGCTCTGTCTGTGCAGAAAAACTGCAGCTATCTGGTCTATGAGCCCCCATGACACAGCCTTCCAGTCAGGCTTTCTTTCATGGGGAAAGTGTAGAACAGACACACAGAACAGCCGCAGAAGTCCCCGAGGTCACGTCGGCCCACCGGCGTGGCCTTCTATTAATAATCCCAAAAGATCACCACCCAGAAGAGAAAACCAAGAGTACCATCAGGTCGGCGTTGCACTGCGGGCCACAAGGTCGAAGGTTCGAACCCATTAGATGCCCCGAAGAAGAAAGACAAGGTCTCCTGCTCTTATAAAGATTTGCGGGGAAAAATTCACTGCCGGCAAGTCCGTTCCAATCCACAGAGACCCTAGTGGACAGAGTAGACCCACCCCTGTGGGTTTGTCTTTCTCCCTCGACGTGGCCGGTGGCTTCAGAAGGTGGACTCTGTGGATCACAGCCCAGTGTGTAGCTCCGATGTCCCCAGGGTCCCTACTGTACAGACTGACGGCATCGGAAACCCTAGGAAGGAGTGCAGGGGGGTGAGAATAGACTCAACAGTAGTAAGCTTGGGTTGGGGAAGATGAAGAGACAGGAGCCGGGTTGGGTCACGGAGCAGCTAGCGTCTGAGGAAGCCGTCGGTTCAGCTTCCAAGCACTGAACTCAGCAAGGAAAGCATGAATCCATTCAGGTCATGGAGGGACCTGAGAAGCGTTATACCAAGTGGAATTCGCCCCTGGCCAGAGGATCCATGGTGACGAATTCACCTTTGTGGGGATGAGCACCGAGACGAAGGCAGGTCTCTGTTCTCAAAGCCTCTTAGCTTCTCATCTGTGGCCCCAAGCCACGTGGTCGAGAGCCTGCCCAGCACCCAGGAACCATCCATCACCCCCTCCATATCGACACCCACAAAACCACTTCAAGCCACCTCAGCTGGGGGTGGTTTGTCAAGACGTCGGGGAGAAGGGAAAGACCATTTGATGGCCATCAAACAGCTTGGTGTTCAGTTCACCCCAAATCAACAGACACGCCTACGAGAGTGATGATGGAAATGGAAATTTAAGTCAGGACAGGGGGACGGGGGCATGCCTGTTGGGGAAGGCGACTGCATTTCTGTTGATGGGTAACCCCCAACAACCACACTTAAACAATATTTCTATAGAACCCAAGGGGGAAATGCACCTGGTACTATGTCTGCAATTGGATACTGTTGACCTAGGTTCTATCCAGCCCTTGGTGACCCAGGTCATGTACTAGAGACTGCTGGGGCTTTAGACTCTGTCCTTTCAAAGCACACCACACCCTACATAGGTCATGCCAGAAGTATTTGATGTGGAAACCCCACTAAGGAAACTAGTCTTTACCTCAAACTCACCTGAAGCAGATTTAAGGAACTGACAGAGTCCCTTGGACTTCAGACTTGAAATGCCCCAGAGAGAGAAGAAGCAGATAATTGCTACCCGATGTCTATGGAACAGACAGTCATTGTGCTGTGTTCCCGATCCATTGCTTGAGGGTGCCCAATGAGGGATGCCCCAGAATTGCTATATATTTACTAGCTCAATGGTCTCCTTGTGTTCGTAGGACATGTATTCAACCAACAGCTGTGGTTCTGCCTTAGTGAATAAGTGTTATTGTAAGGTTTGCCCTAGCACCAACCCCCATTGTCCGTGCAAACAGTGTCCCATCACTTAAGAGTTTAATCTGCGCAAGTCAACAATTCATGTGTGCTGGTGTGAAGCCAGTCTGTCCTTTCATCATTTCGTTTTCTCAACGGTGTTTCGAATTCTGTACGATGGGCTAGATTAATGACACCATCGACAGAACTACCTTATGCCCCAAGGGGAGGACTTAGAACATTCTCGGTCATAAAATGATCCTGACATCTCTAAAGTGAAACTGAGACAAATACAAGTCATCGATATAGGAGTGGATGATGGGCGCATGCTTAATTCTAGTTTAAATCTGTCCCAATCTAAGAACAATCAGTTCTTATGACATGGCCCCGCTCAAGGCTCACCCTCACAGAGAAAGCACGGCAAAGATGGATGATAGAACAGAACCCGGTCAAACAAACAAGACACAGATGGTGCCCGGCTATCAGAAAGAGTAGTATCTGGGGTCTAAAAGGCTTATTTAAAATTAGCAGCCACCCAAGTGAGACATCAATAAGCCCACAGGGAAGAAGCACGCCAGCCTGTGTGATCCAAGGGTTGCAAATAGTAAAATCCAAATCCCAGAGAGAGAATGGCATCTGAGCTTCCATTGTGGACACTCGGTTGCAGAAGGCTAGGGGTGACAGTAGAAGCCCAAAATCCATTAACAGGGCCCCCACATGGATGATTAAGCTTCCAATGAATCCCCTCTGACCATAGACCAGGGATGTGAATAAACTTCCTGTGAGAGAGGAGCGTAAAGTAGATTATGGCAGATGTAGTTAGGTAGACATGTAATACCTGATTATTTGACTTCCCTTTGGACCCGTTTTAAAGTTGTTCTCATTTGCGATATTTTCTGATTTCTATTTGCTTGAGATTTTCCTGTTTTGTCTAGTCGTTATTGTGAGGATTTTTGTTTGTTTGCTTTCTTGCTTGGTTCCTGTTTGTGCTTCTTTGATTTTCTATTTAGGAAGTCCAGGATAGGTGGATGTATAGAGACAGTCACTGGATTGATAATTGTCTAGAAGCATGGAAGGGGGTGGTGGGGGGAGGGGATGGGGAGTGAATGAGTATGGGGGAAAATGTTCTGAAATTGATTATGATAATGGTCGTGCAAATCTTCTTCATATGATTGAACAATTAAATTGTATGCTATGTGAAGTATAAACCAAGAAACTATTTTAACAGGTTTCAAATTCCAACAGAAAAACAAAATCGAACTCATATCCTCAGAGGTACTTCAGAAGATATCTGAAGCCATAAAACAATAAACAAGCTATCCTGAAAAAAGATGGGAGAATGTGTGCGAGCCCCTGAAAATGAAAAGTGATGGGCAAAATAAAGAACTGTTTTAAATTCAATACAAGGTCTGTGGGAGTGTGTCAGAGGAATCTCCTGGAACAGAGAGTAATTGAATATGAGTAGCATGTGATTGCATAGTCCAGACCGAGACTTTCTGTTCTCTTGAATGGTTCCTGCTTGTATGATTTTCTGTATGAGAAATCCAGGATAGGTGGATGTATAGAGACTCACTGGATTGATAATTGCCTAGAAGCATGGCAGGAGGTTGTGGGGGGCAGAGATGGGGCGCTAACCATGAGTATGAGAAAGAAATATGAGTAGCACTTGATCAAAAAGTCCAGACCCAGAGTTCAATGAAAAGAAGACAATGGGGGAGCATTGCGTGCTTACTGCATGCTAAGTATCTGCTAGACATTTTGTACACACACATGCAATTAATGGTGGTGGTGATCATAGCCATGGTAGGGGGTGGTAGTAATGAGGGGTGGTGATATTAGTGGCAGTGGGGGTGTAATGATGGTGATTGGTGGAGGTGAAGGTGGTGGTGGAGGTGATGGAGGTGATGGTGATGATGGTGGTGGTGGGGGTGGTGGTGGTA